>ML866013.1:0-17085 GCA_009831015.1 Picea engelmannii | reverse complement strand
TAAGGTATGTACACTATCCATTTCTCTTAGTTCGTTCAATAGCTAGATCTAGGGAAAGAGTAGTATTCTGTCACGTTTTGTTCCAGATCCAGGTGGATCTGGGGAGATTGGTCTGTGTCCGCACTCACGAATTTATCCTTAAATAGAAGCCAATTCACTTTTTTCTATAAGTTTCCTACACCTATGTCTTGCGAACATCAAGTTTTGTCGCAATTTTTAATAAACGACATTTTCATTTCTTGCGACATTTGCACATTTGTCTTCATTAAGTTTTCACGACTGTAAGCGTGAAAACTTCTCCTCTCGAGGTCACATTTCGATCACTATCTGAACTGTCATGATCTTTTTATCGATATGCCTACTGCACTTACCTTTGTTTATCGTTATGTGGCTGGAAGAACTTTCAAACTATGCTCATTGGATATTCTTATGTTGATTGTATTTATTGAGTTTGTAAGGCATTGAGCATTTGGATTTACACTTTTTATGACTTGCCTGATCTTTGATTCTGCATAGGGGTTATGATTAATTTTTTTTATAATATGATATAATCCTTATGTTAATCTTTTTATAACTTTTGGCTTGTCAGCTATATGAATATCGTTTGGCACTTTGGCTAAAATTTTGATTATATACATTGGCGCATAGTTGATTTTGGGTTTTGATTTATATATTGGATGTTTGAACACTTTGGCATAACGTTTGCGTGCATTGGTATACACATTTGATTTTATTAGTTGTACGCATGATTCGATGGTTGAACTACTATTATGGAATGAACAACTATGAAATTTGGCGGTTGTACTTGGGTAATGAATATTATGCATGGAAAACTCCACCACCTTCGCATGCTCGCATTTATGCTTATCCCTTTTGGCTCGTTCATTGTTGTTGGTTCAGGTAGCTCTGTTACCGTATGTGTTGGTGAATTCAAACCCTTCCCCTACCATGCATTCGGATCCATGGCACCAGTCGTGAGAGTTGAGCCCAATGGCAACCAGGCCCTATTAATGTTTGACAATGCCCGCCAAGATTTGGAAGACAATGGATGGCTTACCTTCGTGAAACGATTCGAGGGTTTTAACCTTTGTGTAGCACGACAGTTTGCCATGACCTTCGACGACTGTCGAGCAAAGGTAGGCGATGTACAGTTAGAGATTGATGAACAGTTTATCAGCTCGGCCACGTGGTTACCTACTTCGGGACAACGTTGGTTTAAGAATTCCAAGGTCGAGGAAGTGTTGTGGACATTGTTGTTTCTATCCCGTAAAGTCACCTCTTGTGACAGAGGTATGCCTATCTATGCACTTAAACTGTGATGGCACGATACTTTGATGATAATAATGCAATTCGTGACCTGCGAAAGTCGATACAGACTTGTATTCCTTTACCACCTGCGTCTACTGATGATTTTTATAGGGTATCCTCTAAACATGCCTTTCTATTTTCATCGGAGCTTGTATAAGATGTCTAAAATTTTTAAGAGGCACAAGGCTGACAACAGCCTGTTTCACCATGGGCTTATTAAGCTCATCGTTGTTTATCATTTGAGTCTTCTTGGTGATAGTTGGAGGGATTTCATGACCCGTAATGGCTTTGAAGACACCGACCCTGCACAGGTTGATAAACCTGTGGTAATTGAAACAAAGGCCGAACCGCCAGTACCCTTGCACCTCCTACTGCCTAAACCCTCGGCCTACCCTCCCGTCGACTTACCCGACATTGTAACTAAGAGCACAGAGATTAAAAAGCCTATGAGCAAAAATCCCAAGGCAATCATTACTGCAAATGCCAAAGGGAAAAGGAATGCACGGCTCATTTCATGAATGGCACGAAACAAACCAAAACCCTCTGTCGAGTCTAACCCTATCATCCTAAGTGAGGATTCTGATTCGTATATTGAGCGTTTTTTGGCCAGCGAATACCCCTATTCGCAAGGTTTATGTCCCGAACCCTCTTATGATTTTGTATCAAACCTACCCCCCTGCCTAAAGGACGACCCTAACTACCCGGGTATTGAATTGCCTCGTGAAACCCTCGATCATTTGGCCAAACCCTCGCCTGCTTTGTCTAAACCCACACAGTCACCCTGTGACCAGTGCAATTCATGGTTAGAGTGGCATTATATTGATGTTCCGATACTCCAATCAAAGATTCAATCTTTGGAAGACCAGATTGTAGTGCTAACTAGTCAAAAGGCCAAGCTCCAAGCGACAGATAAAAAGCAAAAGACAACCGGATCCATCCTATTCAAAAACGTGGAATTAGCCACGGTTGTTGTAAATTCCAAGCTGGCATAATCAAGCGGTCTCGTCGTTACACAGGTATGGAAAATTTGATAGCATTTGTTTTTGCAAATAATCTAGGTTGATATAACGATTTGCATTTAGTTTTAAATAGTTCTGTTCACATCTGGAATGGCTCTGTTATATTACATGCATTCTATATATAGATTTGCTTTGAATAAAAAGGAATTTCGATTCACGATCTGATTATTCCCAGTATAGAAATCAATAGATTTTGATTGGA
Organism: Picea engelmannii; assembly: GCA_009831015.1. Taxonomy (NCBI): domain Eukaryota; kingdom Viridiplantae; phylum Streptophyta; class Pinopsida; order Pinales; family Pinaceae; genus Picea; species Picea engelmannii. The sequence goes on along the minus strand of ML866013.1, from coordinate 14,556 downwards.
TTTGAGTGATCTTCATTTGAATTTGTTTGATTGTTTTCCTTCAAATGAATTGGTTTGTATTCGATTTGAAAAAGAAATTTTTCATATTCATTTTAGAACATAATCATGTTCGGATTTGATTTGGTTATGATCCATATGCTATGGTTGGTAAACGATTTGATTGAGTTTGATTGTTACGATTTGCTCGGATTCGATTTCGTTATCATTGGTATGCTATGACTGGTAAATATTTTCGGGAGGATACTTGCTACGATGTTGTGTCGTATGATGTTCTATATTTGATGGTTTCCGAGTTAAGGATAATGACTCTGTTTCTTTGGTGAAAACAATACGCTCAAAGAACATTCGCGCCCGAATCGGGAAATGAATCCGAATCATAACAACTATGTGAAAACCTTAGCTAATCGATTCACTCGTGTTCTAATTTGGCAAGTTTGTCCTATGAGTCGAGTTCAGATTATAATTGATGCTCTGTATTTTAAATTTGTGAAATGAATTGGTCAAACCCTGTTATGATTCGTTTCACTGAAACGATTGTGATCAAAATTAATCGACCTTGTTTGCTTACTGTTCAATGATCAACGATCGAAATCTATAACAAACTCTGTTTGATTAATCCTGTTACGATTTCGTTATGAGTCAATTATGGTTTGGATTCGCTCACAGCCTAAATGCTTGTTATACAGTTATCGTGATTTGAAAATAATCATGTTCGATTCGATTATTTCTCCTGTTGATGAGACATGTATAACGAAGTGTTTGTAATTTGTTTTGTTGGATATCAAAACGATTTCATAACTAATGGATTCGATTTGTTGGGAAACAATTGCGATTCTGTTTCATATGATTTCATTTACCCGATTTATGACAACAATCGAAACATAGTATTCCTACCTTTGTAATCAATTGAATGATGTGGATCATGTTGGTTCAATTATTTCAAATTGAATGATTCGTTTTCAGATATTTCTTGAATGATGATTAAATTTAATTCTTTGAAAAGTTTTGAATTAATTTTAATTCTGACTCTGTATCTTATTTTAGACTAGCTACAGAATCAGATGACTCTGTAGCTAAGTCTGTAGAATTAAATTTTTATTGTTTTATTAAGAAAATATCTCTCTAACTTGTCTATTTCTGACCTGTTTCAGGTGAATTCGAAATTGCACGGGATTTGATGGACAGTTTAGAGGATATTTGGATGTTTTAGTTTCATTTTAATTTCCTAGTTTAGGCAACTTTGGGATATCTTCCAGATTTCATGTAAACAGTTTTATAACTTCCACGGGGAGGTTTTACCCTGTGGAAAACCTTTAAATACTTATTATTTTTGTAATAATGATCATCCTCGCTTGTGGGAGAACCATGATAATGGATATCTAATAGAGACTGAGACATAAATTGATGTTCTGCTACAACTTTAGCTTTTCATAATATCAATCTTTTGTTTCATGTTGATCTTTATCAATTTGCATTTGGTTAATGAGTACTTTAGCTATCTTAGTCTTTTGCAAATGATATGATTTAATTAATATAATCCATATCTGATTTCTTCCAGTATTTAAAAACATAGCAATTACTTGATTCAGTTTGTGAATGACAGATTTCTCTTCTTCATTAATTGGATTATTAAGTATACGTTTTTGCATAACAGGTTTCCCTTATTGCAGAGATTTATAAATCATATAATTGTTATGATTTTTTATGTCTTGTTTGTCCTGTAAACAAACTTAAAGAGCATTGCAGCTTATCGTTTACGAGAATCTTCTGGATTAATCGGTGCGAGTTTCCTTCCTCCGATCTGCTAGTACAACCATCATACACAGGGCAAATCTGGAGCGTTTATCCAGGTTAGTTTGCGATTATTTTCCTTAATTTGATTAGACATATTTGTAGTTTAGATTAGTGTTTTAGTTTAATTAGCTTTTTGTTTTATTTCTTGTTCATAAAACTATAAAAAATCAAAAATATCTTTTACTGTCTTAGGGCAGATTGAAAATGATTTTTTCAGGTTTTAATTAAATCTATAAATTGTCAATATTGTATATTTTGTGAATAAGTTATATTGCAGTTAGTAATTAGACAGTTGATTAGAGTTAGTATAATATTAATTAGTAGATTATATATAGAATAGTTAGAGTAGTTTAGTTTATTTTAGTTTTAGTTTAGTTTGTTTAATAATTAGTTTTAGTTTAGCTTGTTTAGTAGTTAGTTTTAATTAGATTAGTTTATTAGTTAGTTATGTTTATTGTTAATTAGTTTAGTTTGTTTAATAATTAGTTTTAGTTTAGTTTGTTTAGTAGTTAGTTTTAATTAGATTAGTTTATTAGTTAGTTTTGTTTATTGTTAATTAGTTTAGTTTGTTTTATTTAGTTTTAGTTAGATTAGTTTATTAGTTTGTTTCATTTTGTTTTTAGTTAGTTTAGATTAGTTTTTCTTTTTTTTTGTTTTCTTAGGACCTTAGATCGGCTAACGGAGCCGCTAAACCCGTCAGGGTGGTTCATCCCAAACGGCTTGGGTTATTAGACAACCCTGGACCGGTTCCACTCTCTCAGTTGACGGACGGTCGATTTCGCCCGTCAACAGATTAATAATAAGTAATCACTCTGTGAATTCGACCTTCGCGAAATATCTATTATTTTTCATTCAAAACTCTCGAATGTCGAACTGTCGAAGTACTCACCGCACATACAAGCTCACAAACTCCCAGAGCTCTGGAGTTTTGGAGTCCCGAAGTACTTAAAATTAAAAAGTGACCTTAAGCCATGATTAATTAAAACAAAAAATAATTAAGGTTTAATTAATTTCTTTGTGGGGCCTTCCAGAGATATCCATTATTTTGCATTCAAAACTCCTGGATGTCGAAATCCTGAAGTACTTAAAATTAAAAAGTGACCTTAAACCATAATCAATTAAAAATAAAAAGTAATTAAGGGTTGATTAACTGCTCCGTGAATTTGGACTTCGGGAGATATCCATTATTTTTCATTCAAAACTCTCGAATGTCGCACTGTCGAAGTACTTTTTCTTAATCATGATCATTAATAATACGTCCAAATGGCTAGGGTAAAAGATTTGGAAAAATGTTGCGACCACCAGGTAATAAACTTAACAGATGATTACTCTGTCAATAGATTAATGAGAGGATATCTAGACATTAATATTTATGTAAATAAACACATTTCAAACTTTAGAGTATTTTTCCATTAGCATCTGAAATTGTCGCATTCAACATTTTGAAGCTCACAGGTTTTACTTCTCACGGGAGGGTTAACATCAACTTTTGAAAATTCAAGGCGCCACGCAAAGTAGTAAAGAATCAAGATTCATTGACCGAGGAATCAAACCGAAATGCAAATGTCGAACCTTCCAAGTTTGTTGTTGCATTAACGAAACTACATGCACAATTCAAGGATCAGAAAAAATCAAGTACATTCACAAGAAAATAGAGGGCAAGTGAAGTGCCAACGAGCAAAAGAAATCTCAGTAGATTCAAAAATATCTTCATTGTATCTTTTAGTTTTAATTGTATTCTATTTTGAGAACGAAGAATGTGGAATGTCCAACTACTTCTGGTTAATACATTTTTGTATAAATAAATAGATCAAAGATCTATTCAAGGCTTCTTCTAGCCGATGTAAAAGAGAACTTTCTGAATACCAAATAGAAAGAGAAGACAAAGATTCTACGTCTCATTTCCTTGATTTATGTTATTTCTATGTATCACCATTTCATTTTCTTCATTCTATGGTTCTTGAAGATTGAAAGAATACAATTTAGTAACACATCTATTGTGGTCCATATATTGGATATTTGTTCAGTTAAAATGTTTCCTCTATTATCATTGTGAGTAAAACAAGACATGTATCTATGTAAGTTTCCTCATTTCAAATAATATATTAAGGACTCCTTCTTCATAATTATTCTATTGCAGATAAGGTAAGATTTATCAGTATTGGATACCTTACTTTATTTAGACAATCTTTGTTAATCAATTATAGTTTTCATATGATCAATATTTATAAAAGAGTTGAAGAAAGAGGCATTGCCTCTATGTTTTCCAGTCATTAAAATTCATTTGAATTTTCATCTTAAAATTGAAGGTAGAAAAGCATTACAAAAACCATTCTCTTAAATTTTGGATGCCTGACATTATTCTGTGAACCTAGAATCAATCTCAGGAACAACATGGTGGGTTAATGACTAATCCAAATATCCCACGTCATAAGATTATCGTCGCATAAGTTAGGTTGACCTAGCGACTTTAGTACTTGAAGGTTTATCCCCAACCAACAATTAGTTGACATCTATAACATTAGAGAATACATTATACGCTCGGGTCGTTGGGATGTATAGGTCGGAGTCGAAACTTATTTGTGTGGAGAAATAATCTTATATAGATGTTTTCAACAGATCCCTATCTGTTTTGGCAATCAGAAAGGTTTCTGTCAGAATATAATCAAGATGAGAGTTAGTTTTATCTTGACACATACTTAGGTGAAAAAAGTGTGAGTGTGAAGTTCCTTGTGCAAGTTAAGAAAATAACAAGGTTTGTGTGCTTGCTACAAGTGGAGGGAAAGACCAATTATCGGGAAGGAGGATCAATTGGTGTAGCAGGGGAGGTGATTGTTTGACTTAAATATGTGGATAGCCATGAAAGGAAAAAGTTCATGGGCCGTACAAGCAAGAGGGACAAATTATCTATGCCAACACCTTTCTAACCAAGTAGAGATATGGTACCTTGTAAAATATTTTAGAACAGGGGGAGCCCATTTTTAAAATGGGTTGTTGTGGGGAGCCACAACACCTTGTTTTCTTAGAATTTGAAGAAGTACCCCACTCCAAATCAAAATTCTTGATGGATTTTACCTTGATGTAAACTGTGTTAATGACTTTTCCATGCAAAAAAAATTGACAAAGGTCTAGAAACTAATCCTTATAGGTATTTATGTAGTTGGAATAGTGGGTTATAACATTGATAAAAGCCTACCAAGGGGGGATGTCTGTAGCATATAAGGGGGTAAATCCAGTGTTGTTTCAGGGTAATGCCTAGGGAAATAGACAAAGATTGCCACCAATCATTTCTCAAATGCTACAAGACTTCAATGATACATACAATGGATTGATTGAGGTATTTGGTGTTTAAAAGCATCAATTTGTGATCTTTGTGGAGGGTTTAATACATATTTTTCAAACAAGATTTTGTAACAGTCTGTGCCTAATATACAAAAATGTTGGAACACCAGTTGTAAAACAACACTACCCTCACTTAATTGTACCCGTTGGAAGAGGAATAAGATTTCCCTATAACCTAGAAGAACCCAAAAACTGGAAATGTTGAGTTGCGTGTCATTGAAATAGTTTTGGTGGGTTCCCTATATGCTACAGGAGGTGATCTTATCAAATCAAACATCTTATTATTGCAAATATCAAATGGTTTTAATAATCATAGAAACTTTTATATTTGGGTAACACAAAGCTCTTTTAAGAATGTTTTAAATTTTCAATCACATTTAATTATATTTTTGAAAGCTTTTAAAATGGGTTTCATATGATCTACAAGTGCTCGTTATTTTTGTCTTCATAATTATAAGTTTTTAGGATAATATAGATATTTTCATTGTGAAATAGATTGCTTTCCTTCGAGTCATCTACAAGAATTGTGTTTCTACAATCATAAATACCATTATATACAATGTTTCAAAACATTTACCCAAATTATTTAATATTGGAACACAATTCCATAATTGAAATTGTCATTATTGCGTTTTTTTATAAATCCTAGTGTAACATTGACACAAAATATTTCAACATAATAAAAACTAACAAATACATAATATTCATATATATTGGATTTCTATAATTGGAGTTGCAAATAAATACTTACAAAAAATTCCATTAATTATTATTTTTAAATGGAAATAATATAAAAATATTAAAAGTTGCATTCATGTGTAGCAAGTATGGCTACAATCAATTTAATACGTATATGACATTTACATAATCACAATTATAACCTTTTGTAATTACATAGTTTCCTTCATCATTATAAATGTGCTTTTCTTTTGAAACATCTGCAATGACTATGTTACTAGCAACATACGCACCCTTAAAGATGTCTCAAATTTTATTTAAAGTATTGAGATATACATGTGGATTCCCAACACCAATATAATCCTTTCTATGTATAATGTCAATTCATCTTGTGTTAAAACGAATTTAAATTGTTCCCTTTCAATCATGTTCTCTGATATAAAAATGGAAAAAACTCATTCAAAATTTATGTTTGAATGGCCTCCATAGACCAACCTCAAAAATACTAAAACATTGTTCAAAACATTCTTGAACTCCTAGGCATATAAAATAAATCTTTGGATTTATTGGCAATTTTTTGTTTTGTAACAATCCTTTATGCATTGCATGTAACACAACTCCATTCATATCAAATATAATCAGTGGTTTATTTTGTTGATGTTTGTCACATCAAATAGGTATTTTTGCATCGGTATAAGTGTCTAGATGTGTGGAAATCGTCCAAATCCTTCAACCTTGATACTTTACTTTAATTAAAAGAATTATTAAACTAAAGTGAATTAATTAATTAATTGAGTTATTTAAGGAAATGTTAAAAGTAATTAACATTTAATCTTAGCCATTGATCTCATGTGAGGTGAGAAGTAATCTCAATCGTCAATCACCTTGGAGATTAGGGTTAGGTCATAACTCAAGATTATAAAAGCTAGGCTAGGGTGAAGGAGGAAGACACTTGATATTCTTGAGAGGAGAGAAGGACTTTTGCTCAGAGGGTTGGATCACGAGGGACTGTGATTCAAGGAGATCTTGGATAGGTGGTGAAGGGATTCCATCTAGATATTAGGTCAAGGAGAAGAGAGAACAGAGGCAATTGCAAGAGGGTTTTAGTAGAGCGAAGCCACTGGAAAGGGTCGATCCATATGGAGTTTTCGATATATTTCTTAAGGTCATGCACATGGGTTTCAGTGGTAATAGGCGCGTATGTGTGGGTTTTCTTAAGGAAATGTGTGTACACCTAAAAAATCATGCTAGATTTGGGTCGTAGAGCAGAGTATACCTTGTCAGATTTTCCTGTAGTTGTATTTCTCTTAGTGGGCCATTATCCTTGTTACAGGAGCCCTAATTTTATCATAATAAAATCATCTCAATACTAGTTTTCCCTCTGGGGTTTTTCTGGGGGTATAAAACCAAAAATATTGGTGTTTATGCGTGCATGATTTGGTTTCCAATTTTTATTTCTCTATCTTTATTTGATTTGAATATTCCATCACTGTATTTTTTTTTTGTGAGTTGTTAATATGATTTGCAGTAAGGAAATCACTAGATAACAAGATACCTAAGTATTGGAGTAAGTTTTTCAACATGGTATCATAGCACATGCTCTGAGAGGAAGACAAATCTCATATCCATAGCAGGGGATAGTAGATCTATCGAATCTGTAGGAGATCTTAGCAGATCCATGACCAACAGGCAAAAATCGTAGGACAGATTTCAAGGAAACAGTCGTACTGAGATAGAACTAGGGTTTCACAGTCATTCGGAGTTGTATGTAGGTTGCATAAGGAATAGTCATGTATACATGGGTTGCATTAAGTAAAGGTGTGTACATACATGGGTTTTATTAAGGGAAGTCTCGTACATACGTGGGTTTCAATTGTGATAGGTGTGTACATGGGCAGTTTTAGTAGTAGGTTATTTTTATGGCAGTTTATGAGGTCTAGAGGATGACACCCGTATGTTTGAGAGTTGAAGATAGATTGGATGGTGAATCTAGCTTCCTATCTTATAAAGAAAGAGTAACTTTGGCCTTGAAGGAGTATGATATTTGGGAGTTAGTGGAAAAAGTAGTTGTTCCACCAATAGATCCGATAACTTTGGAAGTTCATGAGAAAAAGGAGATCAAAGCTGAGAGAGTTATCATGGATTTAGTGAAGGATCATCTAATTCCAAACCTATCTGAGAATAATACATCCAAAGAGATGTTTGATGCCTTGTTAGGGTTATTCAAGAGCACTAACATGAATATGAATATGGTCTTAAGGAATATACTCAAATATGTGCAAATGTCTAGATCTGACAATGTTCCCAGCTATTTCATGAGGATCACACAAGTATGTGATCAACTTGCATACATAGGGGAGAAAACAAAGGACATAGAGCTCATGAATGTGGCATTGAATGGTCTTCCCAAGTATTGGGAACCATTTATCAAAAGAGTTTGTGCTCGGGAAAAACTCCTAGATTGGCAAAGACTTTGGGATGATTGCATCCAAGAAGATACCCGAGAAGAGTATAAGAGCAGCAAGCAAGGAAGTAGTGATGAGAACTTGGCTTTTAGTAAGACAAGGAAGAGAAAATGAAATATTTATAGCAAGAAGGGTAACAGTGATGGAGGATCATCACAACGAGAGCAGAAAAAGGAATTGAGTAAAATCAAGTGCTTCTCATGTCATAAGAATGGAAATTATGCATCTCAATGTCCATAGAAAAAGAAGGGAAAAGGAAATGCATAGGTGATAACATCAACAAAGACACACCTAGAGGAGTTTGCAACGAAGTTCGAGAAGGATTTCTCATTAGTTTCTTGCCTTTCTACCAACACACCTACCAGGAGTTCATGGTACTTGGATAGTGGTGCATCTCGTCATATGACAAAAGCACGAGAGTTATTTAGTAGTATGACAGAGAGAGACTCAAATGATCATGTGGAGCTTGGTGATGATGGAAAGTATGCAGTGAAGGGAGTGGGAACATTTACGTTTCAGCTTGAGTTGGGAGGTTAGTTAGATGCCCGAGATATGCTTTATGTGCCAAGACTAAAGAAGAATTTTCTCCCAATATCAACTATGGAGGAGAGGGGTTTTCTTGTTACTTTTTAGATGGGGAAAGCACTCATACGTCCAAATAAAGATATCCCAGACACAACTGTGGTTGTTGGGGTTAGACTAGAGGGAACTTTATACATGTTGTAGGGAAAACCTGTTCAATATTTGGTACACAATAGTGACAACCTATGTGAGCTATGTCAAAGGAGGCTAGGACACCTACACTATAGGGCATTGTTGATTTTGAGGGGGATTGTTATATGTCTTCTAGAGTTAAGTATTGAGCAGTAGGGAGTGTGTAGAGGGTGTGCACATGGAAATAACGCCAAGACTACTTTTCCAAGGAGCGAGAGTAGGTCCAAGGGAATCTTGGATCTTATACATTCAAATGTGAGTGGGTCGATGCCAGTAGCATCAATGTAGGGAGAGGCATACTATGTGACATCCATTGATGAATTTTTCAGGAAAACCTGGATCTTCTTTATGAAGGCCAAGGATGAGGTCTTCATCCTATTTCAAGAGTTTAAGGTTCAGGTGGAGAACCAGACATGGAATAAAATCAAGGTCTTGAGGTCAGATAATGGGGAGAGTACACCTCCAATGAATTCAAGGATTTCTATGAGGAAACAAGATCAAGAGGGAGATGACAATATCATACAACCCTCAACAAAATGGGGTTGTAGAGGGAAAGAATCGATCCATCATTGGTTCTACCAGGGATATGATACATGACCAGGAGTTTCTTATGTTTCTTTGGGAAGAGGCGTGTAACATGGAGGTTTATGTGCAGAACAAGAGTCCTCATAGGATATTGGGGGACAAGACTTTGGAGGAGGCATTCTCAGGAGTGAAGTCAGAGATAGGAAATTTGAGTATCTTTGGTTGTCCAGTCTACATCCATGTGCCTGTGGAGAAGGGACAAAGTTGGAGCCTTCAAGACACAAGGGTATATTTGTGGGGTACAACGAGACCTAAAAGGCTTACAATATATTCATTTTAGCATATAGGAAGACAATTGTGAGTAGAGATGTTAAGTTCAAGGAGAACTTGTCATATAGTAAATCTCAAGAGTCATCAACAATGATAGAGGACGAGGAGCAACATGCTCCAAAGGATGAGTAGTAGTCAACATATCAGAATTCAAGTGGGGAGGAAGAGTTATACCCTTCCATTTTTGTTAGGAGACCCAGGTGGCTATTACAAACATTGAGGTATGTTGGTGAGACTAGGAGTCTGATCAGAGAGCGCGGGCCTCCGAGGAATTTTTTGAACTATATGGTGCTTATGAGTAACATCATTGATGTTGAGCCTTATAGTTTTGAGGAAGCAATAGATCAACAATTATGGTGGGATTTCGTGGTAGAGGAGTACGCCTCTATTACAAGGAATGATGTTAGAGACATAATGTCAAGACCATAAGGGAAGTCAGTTGTGAGTTCCAGGTGGCTCTACAATATCAAGCATGCTACAAATTCTAGCATCAAGAAGTTCAAGGTGAGGTTTGTGGAGAGAGGGTTATCCCAGAAAGAGAGAGTGGGATACAAGGATACATTTGCTCCAATCACTAGGTATGCTTCTATTCATGTTGTTATTTCTATTGCTTCAATTATGACGTGGAGGATACATCAGGTGGATGGAAAACAACTTTCCTCAACGAGATCATTGAGGATGAAGTATACATAGAACAACCCTAGAGATTTGAGGTACATGGGAGGGAGTCTCATGTGTGTAGGCTTAAGAAAGCCTTGTACAGACTCAAAAAAACACCGAGGCATGGTATTCCAGGATTAAAGGATACTTGCAGAGTATGGGCTTTACCAAGAGTGAGGTGGATCCTAACTTGTACTTCATACTTGTTGGGGAAAATCCAATCATATTGGTTTTGTATGTTGATGATTTGTTTCTCACAGGTGCATGGGAGCTTATTGCAAGGTGCAAAGCAGATTTGTATACTAAGTTTGAGATGAAGGACATTGGCTTGATGCATTATTTCTTAGGGTTAGAGGTATGGCAGGTATCATGAGATATCTTCCTTGTTCAAGGAAAGTATGTAGTTGATATCTTGAGGATATTTAGGATGGAGGACTGTAGACTGATGGATACACCTATGGTTACCAATATGAAGAAGGTTATCACTTTAGATTCATAGTTTGTGGATCCAAGGATATACAGGAAGATGATAGGGTCCTTGATGTATTTTCTCAATATCAGGCCAGATATATGTTTTGCTATGAACACCTTGATTCAATTCATGGAGGAGACAAGGTAGGTGCATTGGATAGAAATGAAGCATGTGCCTAGGTACTTGATAGGTACAATGGAGTATGGATTGAGGTATCTTGGAGGAGATGGAGTGGAGTTGCAGAAATATATAGACTCAGATTGGGAAAGGAGTGCAATAGATAGAAACAACACCTCATGGTGTTGCTTCAACTTGGGATGAAAAATGATTACTTTGTTCAACAAAAAGCAGACTTGTGTAGCACTTAGTTCAGTAGAGGCAAAGTACATGGCAGTGAATATGGCTAGCTGTGAAGCTATTTGGCTTTGCAAATTGATTACAGGTTTATTTGATCAGGATTTGGAGCCTATGGTGATATACTGTGATAATTAGAGTTGTATCAAGATCTCGTAGAATCTGGTATTCCATGACAGGTCCAAGCATATAGAGATCTGATATCACTTCATTTGAGATAGGATCCAAAAGGAAGCAATGAAGCTTTAGTATATTTCCACATATGATCAGGTTGTAGATATTCTGACCAAACCCTTGGTTAAAGGGAAGTTTGTGTTCTTCAGAGACAAACTTGGAGTTGTACATAATACCTTCCTCACTAAAAGGGAGTGTTGATGTTTGTAGCATAAAATAGGTATTTCCACACAGGTATACATGTCTAGACGTGTGTAAATTGTCCAAAGCCTTCTACCTTGAGACTTTACTTTAATTAAAGGAATTATTAAAGTAAAGTGCTTTTATTAATTAATTAAGTTATTTAATAAAATGTTGAAAGTCATTAGCATTTAATCTTATCCATTGATCTCAAGTGAGGTGAGAAGTATACTCAATCGTCAATCACTTTGGAGAATAGGGTTAGGTCATAGCTCAAGATCATAAAAGCAAGGCTAGGGTGAAGGAGGAAGACACTTGATATTATTGAGAGTAGAGAAATAATTCAGCTCAAAGGGTTGGATCATAAATGACTGTGATTCAAGATAATCTTGGATAGGTGGAGACAAACTTCCATCTAGAGATCAGGGCAAGGAGAAGAGAGAACAAAGGTAGACACAACTGGGTTTTAGCAAAGTGAATCCACAAGAAAGACTCAAGTCGTACCCAGTTTTCCATACATTCCTTGAGGTCATGTAATTGGGTTTTAGTGGAGACATGCGCGCATATGCGAGTTTTCTTAAGAAAAGGCACATACACCTCGAAAATCATGCCAAATCACAGTTGTAAAACAGAGAAGACTTTGCCAAGTTTGTTTGTAGTTGTATTCTCTCAATGGGCCATTATCCCTGTTACGGGAGCCCCAATTTTATCATAATAAAATCATCTCAGTACTGGTTTTCCCTCCAGGTTTTTTCCAAGGGTATCTACCCAAAAATATTGGTGTTTATGTGTGCATGATTTGGTTTCCAGTATTGCTTCTGCTATCTTTATTTGAATTGAATATTCCAACAGTGTATCTTTGTTTTGTGAGCTGCTAATCTGATTTGCAGTAAGGAAATCACTAGATAACAAGATATCTAGGTGTTGGAGTAAGGTTTTCAACATATTTGATAAATATATTGTATCTACAAGAAAATAAATGCAACACATCGCTTATTATTGTTATTTTCACATTGCAACATTATTAAGTAAATCTTAATATAAATATGGTATGCAAATTTCCAATAAAAACATCATTTACATACCATTGATATTTTTTTGTCAATAACCAATTTCTAAAACAAATACAACCATCATCGTCCTTCTTATACCAAAAATATTGAAACAAAGTTATGCCAATATAGTAATATTAACATACTAGATATAATATCCAGTGATAGCAAATATTATTATTTTTTTGTAAATAAAAAGTGATATTACCCGATTAATCATTTGTCACTATACAAAATTTATCAGTTTCATAGGCTTGCCACCTGTTCTGCCAAACTAGTGGAAACCAAAACAGGTGGCATCCTTTTATACTTGTAGCCAAAAGTAGAAGTCGTCGCTTGCTCCACCATACAGATGGAAACCAGAGAAAGTGGCAATAGATAGTGTTGAAAATGTTATCTAGACACATTCAAAAACTGATAATTCAAACTGAACAAAATCCTAAGCAGGAAGACAAGAAAAAACCCCATTGCCTTGCAAATGGAGTGTAGAGGGTTGAGAAAATTTAAGCATTAGAAAGGTTGTTTGAATAGTGGAACCTGCCATCTGAAGAGCCTCCATGAGGAGTGTCATTGTGGGAAGTGAATGCAAAAGCTTTCGCGTAGGTCAGGTATCTCTGTTTGATCAGCGTGTTCGAGAAGGCGTCGAACAACATGTCGATTCTTCTACTGAGGAGGGTATGTCAGTGGAGATTCTCCATCATATAGCTCCTCATCTCAAAGATGAGCTCCAAGTGCTCCAGAGTAAGGAGGTTGGGTTGAATCTGGTCTTTCTCCGTGTCTGAGTTGAGTAAAGGAGGCTTCGTTGGGCGATCCATCTGGGGGATTTCCTCTTAGAAAATGCAAGTAGCTCCCTCCATGGTTTGTCTCTGTACCATTGCTACAATGTTGGTACTGGGTCTATCCTGGGGGTTTGAGACCATGTAGAGGAGGGAGTCTGGTGGAACCTGAATTGGTTCCTCCAATATTTCCTCCTCCACATAGGCCATTGGAGGCATCATTGGCTCCTTGGTTTGATGATTCTGAGCTATCGAGGAGGCTCTCTCTAATTCACACAGGCATCTCTACCTTGCAACGTAACTATACCAAGAAGGTCCCCTTCTAGGTTTCCCTCGCTCACGTGGCATGAAAAAACTTGGAGGGCAAAGAAATCTGAGAATGAGGACGCACATAGCTGAGTAGCTGAGCAGAGAGGAGCCTCAACAGAGTAGGGAAACATATTGTAACATTCCATGGCCAACCTAGAGTAATATTTGAGAGGCTAAAATGACCGCGCAACCTCCTCCCGTACTTGTCGACATCCCCCTACCATGGCTTATTGAGGGTGTTATTAATCCTTCTTGAGGGATTTGTCCCTCCATCCGTTGTGTGCGTTTAAGTCCGTCCTCCATCCGAGAATGAGGCTTAGGGTGGTGGTCAACCATATTTATGGCTTGAATTGCATGGGGGTTGCGTGGCCTCCCCTGAGCTACATGGCACCCCATCTAGGGGGACACTTTCTTTGGGCTATATTGAGACATATGATCAGTAGTCAGGAGGGTGGAGAGATTCGAGCATCCAATTGGATCAACTCCTCTTTTGAGTCTACTTCCTCATTGGCTAGGAAATCTACAATCTTATTGGCATCTATTTTCACATGTGAGGGGATGAGGGTGAGATGGGGTTGAAGGAGGGACCTAAAGTCTTCCAACAAGCCCAGTAATCTCCAGCTTGGGGAAATTTTCGAGGGGTGTGAGCCATGGATGATTTTAGAGATAAGCTGGATGATTACCTGGGAATCCCCTTCCACTATGAGTTGGAATTTTTTGTGACTAATTGC
>WSFP011430149.1:0-21745 GCA_009831015.1 Picea engelmannii | reverse complement strand
AAATTCAATAAATTTCTCACTAACCCATTTCACAATTGTTGAATTATTAAGAATCATCACCTTCATCCATTTTTCCTATATCTTGAGGTTCGTGCATCAGATGGTGTGGAGAAGTGTTGGAATAGTAAAAATCTTCTTGAAAAAATTTGTCGAAACCCAAATTGTATTTTGTGAGAAAATGGCTTAAAATGTTTGCTGCTACTTCTGCAACTCATGTTGTTACTCACTTATAACATCTTATTTTTTATATATTGGGATTTGTGCATTAGGTTGCTATGATTTTTGGTAGGAAGATTCATTAGTCGATGGTGATCAATATACTGACCAAAAAATATCTTCATTTTGGATTACTATTTGCATCAAATGCCACATTCTCAAATATGTTGTTTCTTGATATGATGCACTTGTTGATACTTTCTTGCTATGATTCACTTGTTGTTACTCGTTTGTTGTTATTCGTTTGTTGTAACTCATCACTTTCTTGTTGTAACTCATCATTTTCTTGTTGTAACTTGTCGTTTAATTGTTGCAACCCCACTAGAGTTTCTAAAATCACTCGAGGACTACTTTTGAAGCCATTGCTTGAAGAGATTTCAGGGTGCTATTTGGAAAACATGTTATATTTTATCAGCATCATCAATTCGACAAGCATATTGGTTTTGGTTACTGTGCATTGAAAAATAGAAGCAACATTCAACCTGGTATAGGATTGAATGAGGGCATGCAACATTCTCAATTTGGGGGATGGACTGTTGCACATTTCTTACTTGGAACAACACTGTTTTCTCGACCGATATAATTTTTTTTCAGTTTGGGGGAGAGGAAAAATCATCGCCCAGAAAGGAATGGAATTCCCCACAAGAACCTACAACAGAAGAAGCTGCTATAGAAGCCATTCCTACAAAAAAATATGTCTTCATCATTGAGTTTGGGTACGTACAACAAAAAAAATCATTTTTCAGTGGACAACAATAGTTTTCAACATTAATGACACGAGAAAGTTCTATTATTGTTACACAAGAACCAACAATAGGAAATCTTGTTTCTATTACACAAGAACCAATAATATGACACAAAATATCACCATGTCATGAGTTATGATTTACTGATGTTATAACGTTGTTGTCGTTACTCAGTTTTGTTGTTACTCCCAAGTGTTGTCACTCTCAAAGAGTTGTTACTCCTGTCAAAACAATGTTGTTGCTATAACTTGGTTGATACAAGGTATTGGATTAAATGAAGACATGCAACATATTCAGTTTGGGGGAGATGTTGGGCCATGGAATTGTTATCCTTTTTACATTCTCTTTCCCTGTTTTTAATCCCTTATTGCTTACCCATAACCTCATATTAATGATTATATGCGAGATTTATAACCAAGGTGATTTCCATTTTATTTCTTCAATATTTCATGTGAATTATGGTTAAATATTAGAGAAATAACGTATCTTTCATTTGTCTTTGAAAAATGGTTTAGTTTGTGATTGTTGTAGAACCAATTGCCACTGTTGGTACTTCTAAGTTGTCGCTATTGTTACTCCTACAACTAATGATTCATGATGTATTTGGACCATCAACAACTTTTTTAAATATGGAGAAAATCTTGGAATCATTAATAAGATTAGTTTGAGTGGTTAACCAAGAATGTTGGAGTCGTTGGGGTGAAGATCTTGGAGTTATTTATTATTTTCTAATTGTTAGAAAAATATCTTGGAGTTATTTATTGTTTGATAATTATTAGAAAAGATGTTGCAAGTTATTTATTATTGCCAATTGTTATCAAGGATCGTGGAAACAATTCGTTATTTAAGAAATTTTTGTAACCATTATGGGTTTATTAAATCCATAAGTGGATTTATTTAGATATTTGTTATTTCTAGTTTCCATTTAATTTATGTATAAAAGAGAGTACTCTCTCCACTGTTCAGGGAGGACTCTTGGAACAATGTCCAAATGACAATGGAATAATTCAATTAGTTTTATTTCAATTGTAGTTTTATAATTTCCGTAGTGTGTGATTTAATTAATTTATTTGAGTTTTTATTTTAATTGTAGTTTTATAATTTCTGTAGTGTGTGGTTTAATTAATTCATTTGAGTTTTTATTTTAATTGTAGTTTTATAATTATCATAGGGTGTGATTTAATTAACTCATTTGAGTTTTCATTTAATCAATTAATTTCTGTAGCATGTGATTTAATTAATTCATTTGATTTATTTTCCTTGCATATTTGTAATAGATTGATTTCTTTCGATTAGCTTAGTTAATTTAGTTAATTTATGTTGATATAGGATAATATTAACACTCTGTTATATGGAGGCAGGGCCCACTCCAACAGAACAACGTTCCATGTAGCTTAGAGGGTTGCTTTGATTTCTTGTTATGTACTTTCATTATAAATTCACGTATGATTTATTTTATTTTATTTGTAACTAGTTTCTTGATTTGAATTTTTCATGTAATTAGATTACTCATACAAGGTTGTGTTTATGTTGGATTTCATTTATTTAGTTGTTTCTAATAAATGCATTTAAAATTGGGTTACATCCTTTTATGTTGTTGAATAATTGTGCTGAATGCAATGGCTATATTTGTCAATCTGGGTAATGACATGGGTCATCTTGGGAAGGATTAGGCTATGTTTTTGAGGACTCAGTTAATTTATTTTCTAGTAAGTAGTTAATCAATTTCCTTTCAACATGCGTTATTTTGTTTTCTTGCAATCATGGTGTGAATTTCAATTTATGCAAGAGTAATTTAGATTTTCAATTTTGCAATCAGTTTTACTGCACACATCTAGGGTCTCTTCAGGAAACAGTTGAGTCATACTTCTGATACCTATGGATATTGCGTGTTTCTTTTCTGCAAGTGTAATTTAATTTCCTACAAGTGTGGATTTATGTAGAACCTTTCCATAGATTGAGAATTTTCTATACTCTGACCACAAAGTAATCATTGAAACTATGACTACAACACATACAAATAATAGTTTTTTTTTGCATATACAATACACAACAAATCACAAATTCCATACGAGCCCCAGATTGATGAGTATTGAATGTTTTAATAAGACAATTAAATACACAGACAATAATCTTCTTCATTATTTTTTTGAGTTTCCAATGCCATAAATAACACTCTTTCTGATTCACTACCACTATCATCATCCTCATCAGACGAGGAACTGTCTTCTCTTGAATAGAGGATTTTCTTGAATACTTTCCTTTTATTTCCATTTTTGTTTCCTTTTTGGTATTTCTTTTCTTTCTTGGGAACTTCTTCTTCATCACTTTCTAAATTCTTAGCATAAGGACATTTAACAACAAAATGACCAATTTTACCGCAATTAAAGCACATTAAAGGAAGCTTACCTTTGTACTTGTCAGTTCCTCTCGTCAACTTCCTTACGAAGTTGGATATTTCTTCATCTTCATCTGAATCATTGTTGCAAATGCAGTTTGACTTTGACTTCTTCTTATTCTTTCTTGTCTTCTTAGATTCTTTGAAATTTTCTTCCTTATTGGATGGATTATCCTGTTCTGTTCTCATTTCATAACTTGTAAGTGTTCCATGTAGCTCGTTCATGCTAAACGTAGCAAGATCTGCTCTTTCTTCTAGGGTTGAAATATTAGGGTCAAATATCATTGGAAGAGACCTTAGTACTTTTAAAAAAAATATTGGTTCTTTAATTTCTTCTCCCAAGCCTTTAATATCGTTCACTATTTTATCAACTTGTAGAAAATAAGCTGCAATATCTTCATCTTCCTTCATTTTTCAGTTGTTCAAATTGACCTCTATAAGTTTGAAGCTTGACCCATTTTACTTTGGCATCTCCTTCATAAACATTTGAATTTTTTTCTAAATATCCTTTGTAGAATCACAATGCATAACCTTGACATTTACTTAAACAACTAGACCATTCAAAATAACATTTTTAGCCTTCAAATTATTTTCACTGAGCTTCTTCCCATCTCTATTTGTTGGGGGAGTGGCAAGAGCCATGTATCCATATACTATTGCTTGCCAGACATCAAATCCCTGTGCTTGCACAAATGTTTTCATCCTTCTACTCTAGAAGGAATAATTTTTACCATCAGTCAATGGAATTCCATTATTAGTGCACTCCATGATCTACCTTCCAATGGTTAGACTATTTTTGAATGACCTTATCTGATTCCAATTGTTGGACTATGATTGTCGTTAGGCCAAAAACTACATGTTTTAATCTTCATCACAATTTCTAGAGTTAATATCTATGAGAGGGGGTTAACCCATGTCACGAAAATTGTGGGAAGAGATAAACCCAATGTCCAACAAAAGGGGAACCAATGTTTCCAAAGGAAGTTAAAGCACAAGAGTCCCCATAGGATTGGGCCCTTTGTTTTGTATTCAAAAAATAATTTCCTGGCACAAGACTAGTAGCTGATGAAAAGGGAGTGTTGGTGGGGCATATATTATCCTTAGAGACATTAGTTCCCCCCCTAGACATTGTTGGAATACTAAAAAGGGGGTGAATCAATATTACATAATAATTTTTTTCACAAATTTCTTTTTAATCAAAATTTGTTATTTACTAGTAGTCAATGAAAAAAAGTTAAATCATACCATACACAATACACATAGATTTACAGTGGAAACCCAAATGGGAGAAAACTATTAAAATTTATTTATAAACATTTGTAAGAACCAACTTACAATAGAAACCAATATACGATAATATTTGCAGGCACCAACCTATAGGGGAAACCAATCCCCTTGTCGAGCACCAACTCAGCCAATGGGAACCAACCCACAATATTATTGTTCGCAGGCACCAACCTATAGTAGACACCAATCACTTTCGTTGTTCCACCCTGCCACCATAAAAAAATATTTTTTCTTCAAAAGACCTCTGCAGCATGCTTCATCCTTTTTTTCAACAAATCTCAGATCATCTTCATCACTTCCATGCTTTCCTACAAACCTCAGAGCCTCACTTATTAACACCACACTCATCGCCCATACCCATTCAACATAACTCAGGCATATTTATATATTCGATCTCATGCACCAAGAATTTGTTCTCAACCAAATCGTATTCAACAAGTCAGGTTCAAGTTTCCATTAAAACTGGGCTTAAAAGAAGATCCTTCCAATTGGTCATAAATTCCTTCCTTGTTTCACACACATGTTTTCTTACCGTTCATGGCACACATATTATCACTCAACATCCATTGGATCTTACTATGAATCAAATATCGACTGTCAATATTCTCACTTCCCATTGAATTAATAGTCTTACGCAATGCCCCTTCGACACTCAATATTCATCTGATTTGGATCTTAGATTGATCTCACCCACTTATCTCACTCTGTCCATGTAGTATAACTACAACCCTTAGTAGCCATCTGATCATTCTTGGATATATCACAACCATCAAATCTAACATCCATCATATTGAAATCACTAGGCTTATTGGACCCTTGGGACCTCATCACTCAGCCACCGTCAAATCTAGATTTCCATTCAATATCCACCGTAAATCTATGATCATGTTTATCGATACCACCAAGAGTCTAAATACTCAACACTACCTCAATCGTCATATCATTAATCAATGATTTCTATTTATTCTTAGAGTCCTTCATTTTCAGAGTATCAACTCTACTATGATGACAATTACTGCGATGAATCCAATGGTCCTCGCAGTAGGAAATAAACAACTCCAAATATGTCTACCCCTCAACATGAATGATGTCTAATTTTCACTCCTCAATCTTTTTGTAAGATGACTAGGTGGGACCCACGTAGATCTACATTTGTTATCACATTTTGTTCACATGCCGACCAACAGTCCATATTTCTTATTTTTATTGATATAACACTTTTCTTGAGGAAGGGAATATTCTTCGATACCCTTCTCATCGGAGTTTTACAACTTTCCCAATCTTTTGAACGTCGATCGACTGTTTTGAAAAGGAATATTCTTCGATACCCCTCTTATTGGATTTTTGAAACTTCTCCAATCTTTTGAAAATCGATTGATAAGCTCCGATGAACGGTCCAAATCTCCTCACTATAGCTCTGATAGATCAATGATTGTCATTAATTCAAAGTTTCCTTAATCACCACACTTCTTGTCACCTTTGTACATGCCCAAATCTGCTTATGACATGTGGTCCAGTTAGTGAGTTACACTATCTTGGTATTTACATGGAACCGTATGAAGTTTGACATGTGTATCTGATGTGATACTGACATGGAACTGATGTGTCCTCTACATGGACTCCTTTCACATGTATTGGACGACCCTCCGTGCTCTTAATATTTCATCACACAAATCAAGGCTGGGAATGAAATAGTATTCAATTCTCTTATATTGGAGCACAAACTACTCTTTCAACGTTCCTCCTCCGATAGTTATGGCTCTGATATATGAACATTTCCTGTTAATTCATAGTTTCCTCCATCATTGGATTCCATGTCACCTTACACTATGCATGTCCTGACACTTGGTTCTATACAATGCGTTACATGGGGTTGATCTTGTGGCTTTCTTACATCACCCTGATGTGTCCACCACGTGGACTCCTTCCATGTGTATTGGATGATGCAGTGTTGACGTGGCATCTAAGCTGGCTCACAATCATTTAGATTCTTTTCCATCCAAACAATGGTTTATATTTATTCGATATTTCTCTGATAGATCAATGTTCCCTGTTGATTTAGAGCTTCTTCTGTCGGAGTGTCTCAATATGGCCTAAGTTAAATACTTTGAAAATTTGAACTCTGAAATCCTTTCACCATCACATCAGATTTTGAATTTAGGGCTGCTTCTGGTCATGGATCTGATTAGATCTGGATCTAAGATTTAATCTCGGTTTTCCATTATTCACATAAAAATGAAAAAAATTGGCACTAAACTTAGCTCCTTTCGCATGGTTCCACGACTCTTTCGTTTACATTAAAATTCTATTTCTTTTATGCATGTGGGATATTGTCGTTTTCCTTTGCTTCATTATCTTCATGTCTATATCGTTTATCTTGTTAAATGATCAATGATCAATGACTCACGCTTTCTCTTCTCACAAAGACTTCACCAAAGTTTAATCATCACAACTTCCTTTGAACCTCTGCAACCTAGTTGTTGACCACCCTAGCCGAGATCTCATCAAAATTTAATCAACACACAAAGATATATAGATGTGCAGGCAGCTTCTCGATTTTCTCTATCTGGTTTGATTTGTAGCATGAAGCTTCCTCTATCTTCCTCAGAGTTTTGTATGGTTCAGGTTCGATCCTTGGACCTGACATCACATACTTCCTATCTTCATCGTTAACATTTTTCAGTATCCCCCTACCTATGACATCAATTACATCCAAGAATTTCTACATTTGACATCAATGACAACACAATTTCCAACATACATAACTTCCCCCAACACCAGTAAAAATACTAACAATGGGACTAGACACGGGGTTAAAATTACAACCAAATGAGAAACCAACATTTGGTATTGCTAAGATACCAAAAGGGATTATAAAAATAGGTGGAACCCTACTTCCAACAATACAATCAAGGCCTTTCTCCCCACCAAATACAAATCCATATGTGGGAATTGACGTAGACATAGAGGTAATACTACCATTGGGTGCACTAGAGGAAGGAAATTGTGTAACTAGAGGCATACCCTAAATGGAATAACCAAATGTCATAGGCATAGATATGTGAGTACCTATCCCACTAGTGGTGATGAGGATGGTCATTGTGACTCCCCCCCGTCACAACTGAAGATGTAGAGGGAGGTTCTCCCTTGTTGGATGACCCATTTATACTTGACATCATGTGAGGATTACTAAAGATAATAAGAAATCAATGAAAGGTCTATTCACCCAAATGAGTAAAGGGTTGTTGATCCACTTTGTTGATCAATGATTTTATATATTGGTCCATACTTAGTCATTTTTTTTGTTTTTGGTATATCCTATATTAGTCATTTTTCTAAAATGTGGGTTGCGAAGCGGGCTACCACCAAGTCCACAAGTCCCATACTTAGCTTATTTTTCACCCCTCTACAATCTTAACACTTAGTCATTTATTTTTTTGCAGGATTCCTTTTGTGGAAGACTAAGTCATCCCTCATCGTGCAAATACCTATGTCCTGCAATCTGCAAACCCACAACCCTAAAAAATACCCTTCCCATTTCCGCATCACTCATAATGTATCCCTTTTCAACACTTAACCATTTTTTTGTTTAATGTGGATGTGGGGTGTTCCCCTCATTTCCATTCCCCTTTCTGCAACCCTGCATCCCACATTTCTGCGTACTTCAAAATAACTCGCATATTTCCACAACCCGCATAATTGATCATTTTGGTACTTAATATATTTTTTGATTGCAAATGCAAGAGTCTCCCTCATATATCCCTTTCCTTCTTCTACATCCCACAATTCCAAAATAACCAAAATGCACTCTCCAGTCATCACTTTACACCTCCATAATTAATCATTTTCCAAATATTTTGTTATGATATTACCATTCTGAATGACATTTATTTTCCATTGCCACATCAACTATCACTCGCATGAATTGAATACCATTATTAAGTGGCACAATTTTTGTAAAACCCCCACCATAAATCTTAAATCAAACTATGTAATTGGAAACTTCGAATTAAGAGCTACAAGATTTGATAATTAATGAAATACATGGTAAAATTAAATAAGACATTAAAAGCCTCATTGTAAAAAAATTGTATTGACAAAAGCACCATCTATTCACGAAAAATAGTCTTTGTAATATATTTCAAGTAAAATGAAAGAAATATATTTTGGTGATACTGTCAACACCTTTGGAAAAGGAGATCATTAGTTTCAGTGGCCATGGGCCTACAAGTGGTACTCAACTCTCCCATCTAATGAAAATAAATTGAACAAGGTTTGGACATTGGGTATTAAATGGATATGTGTCAGAAGTAGATGATTTCAAAGAATTGGTCCTCTGGTGCGCTGACAAATTTGACACTGAGAGAAGAGTTAATTAGATATAAGGGAAATCATGGATCTCTTTACCACCTTCAATGTTCAGAATAATGTTGATACTTCATGACCCCACTCCGACATTCAAAAATGCTAAAGTTGATAACTTTCTAAAAGATCACAATGGGGGAATGGAGTTCCTTTGACTCTTTCTTACAATCCCGACTAGTGACACTAATTCTACATAGGTTGAGGTATGCTCGTTGAAATATCCATACAAAGAATTTGCATGGCTATTTTCCAGAATAATTGGACAAGATTCCATGGTCTCAGTGCTAAAGTATATTGTGTATATTGTCTATCATTCAATTCATGAAAATATTGTAATTTACTGGGCCCAAATTATTTCAAATGATATTTTGTTTCAGTTGGGAAGCATTAGGAAGACCAAGCAATTTTATATGACTTCCTATCTAGTTTATGCTATATTTTATTTCCATATTTTTTAGGACTTTCCCAGAGCTAAGATTGTAGAATTCAAGACGGATCCAATTTCATTTTGGTATCTAGTGTTATGGAGGCACTAGGCCCCATACAATTTTTATGAAGTACAAAATTCATTCTTGTCCTCTTTTAAGAAGATGTTTCATAGTCCCGCCACATACAGACTATCATTAGAAGTTGCGTCGTTTCTGTCAAATAAAGAATTTTTCGAAACTATGGAAGATTTATATTTCATTATAATTTATGGATTTCAGGGGAAATCCTCTTTCCTGTCATTTTATGTTTCTGATAGACTTTTCACTATTGAAGTATGCCAACAATACAGATATTTGGCACATTTCTTCAACGAAAAAAGAAAAAAACAATTTATCCCATTTCCATGAAAAGTTGGAGAAATGTCTATGATGAACATTTGTCATTTGGATGAATACACTACTCAATTTGATCAGTTCAATTTAAAAGAAGTTCAAGAAATTCAAGGTTTCTCCCCTAAGTATTTGTTTTCGGCACACATGTTTTCAATTCGAAACGACTCATCATTTAGTAAGTATGTGAAACTAGAAGAAGGATGGGGAGATAATCAAAATCCTCTTGAATCGTATACTAGAACCACCCCTAGATGATATTAAGGCATTTTCCAACACCAATGAATACTATAAGAAATGAGGTCTAGAAACAACAAGTAATAACCTAGGCTCATCAAATGTGTCACAAAAGAGCACCTCAACAAAAACAAAACCTCGAAATAATACTCAAGAATAGAGAAGGTCTTCCACTGGAAATTCAAATGATAGTGAAGATAAAGACCCCCACAAAAAATAAAGTTTAAAAAACACACACTACTCATGTATTTGTAAAAATAAAAAGATAAGTCAAGAAAGAGGGAAATGAAGCACCTAAAGTTGAAATGAGTCCCAAAGACATGGAGGTTGATGACATAATAGAGGAGCCTAGTTGGGCCAAAAAGAGGATGATAGAGAGAAAGGATATAGATGATGAATTGGCTTCCCAAGAGCCAAATGTATTTGAGAAGGAATTTGTCACTTTTCACCACACGACCTACAATAAGAATTCAAAAAAGTTGTTAATAATTGAAAAAGTAAAATTGAGAAATAAAAAGGTTTCAAAAAAATGGAAATCAGATATTTATTTTCAAGGGGTAAACCCCTAGAAAATCATGGAGTTTCATGAAGAAACCGGTGACTCCTTAAAGTATTCCATCGACAAGATAGAGAAGGAGAATTTGATCCTTAAGGAAAAAGTAAAAGAATTGGAAAAATATTTTCTTCCAAGACCTTTGTTTGTCTAATCAATTATTGTTGTTCAACCATTGTGTAGTCTTGAAGATGTACAGAAACAAGTTCTAGGTTGAAAGGTTTATCAAGTTTATTAATGGTTGTAAGAAATTATATTGGATATAACATTAATAGAATGATAGCCTTGATCCTTGAAATATGGGAGTTAGCAAAAAATTCAACTACTCTCTCAACAAGGGTCTTGCATTTAAAGAATACCTCCAAAAATATTTGGAAAATGATGAAAGATTTTATAAAGAGGTAGTGGGTACATTTTTGGAAAAGGTATCAATTTTAAGTGATATACATAGGATATAAAAAAATCTTCCTTCCATAGGATATAAAAAAAATATTCCTTCCAAGGCTCGTTTGAAACAAATTAATTATTTTTGGATGAAAATAATTATGTGCTTGCGAGAAATATTTTTTTTTTTTAAGTAAAAAAGATGGAACCTGTTATATTATCATAATCAAGGTACAATAACTATTTGTGATGCCAACTGTCCCGCCTAAACAGGAAACCGATACAGCTGGGCATCCTGTGCCATGTGTTTCCCATCTAAAAAAATTGACATGGTTTCGTCCTGCCCGAAGGAAACCAGGACTGTCACATATGAAGTTTAAACTATATGCCATAAACTAGTTATAAGAAAACTAAAAGCTAACTGGGCCAAAGCTTAGTTCAGAACAGGAAAAGAGATTCCTAACCAAGAACATCATTGAACCTTTTAGTCTGTACACTCCTCCTCGACCCCATGTTGTCTCCAGCCTGCTGGAAGTACGTAAGTCTGTGCGCACGTTGGGCATTTCCACTGTGGAAGAGTTCCGGAGTGGGCCGCGAAAAGCATGTCAAGCCATTGATCAATTCTGACAAGGCGAAAGACCTGGTCATCCAACAGACTCCTCAGCTCGAAGATGAGAGCGAGGTACCCCAAGTCGGTGAAGGGTGGCTGCTCCTGCCAGTGGTTGTCGACGGAAGCGGGGTGTATGGGCTCTGTTGCGTCTTTACTTGTATGCGTCGAGCGGTTGAAAATCTAGGTCACCGCCTCCATGGGTGCACCAAGAGGGGTCTCTTCTTCGACAAAGAAGGTGGTGAAATGCTCCTCTGGGCTGTTGGCTTTGGAACCAGGCTGAATACCTGCAGGCAGAGGCTTGTCTTCCGAGCCAAACTCAGTGGGTGGATTCCAATTGTCTGGGACTATGAACAGAGGGAGCTTAGGATAGATCTACATGGCGTCCTCCAAGGTAATTTCTTCCACGTACGCCATAGGAGGCATTCGTGGTTTCTTGCGCCTTCGAATGGATGCCATGGCCAACGCTTGCTCAAACTTCTTCTGTCTATGGCGTTGAGATTCGGCCGTGTACCAAGCGGCACCCCTGCGCGGCTTTCCTCGTGCTCTGGGCATGTTGGAGACCCTAGAGATGACCAGGGTTCCTTGTGAATGGACTGCTTTGCTCCAGAGCTTCGATGGGACCTTAAATCCCTGCTCTGGTGGAATGAATTTTTGTTGCTCCGATGGAATGAACGCTGCTATGGATGAATGTCGTTCTATTCGATTAATTCCGGTGATAAGGAGGAGGGAAACCGCGACCGCCATAGCCATTAAGGCTTGATGCTGAGTGCGCTGGTGCCTGGTACTGTTCACTTGCGCGAAGGGGCTCATCGCTTGGGTATGGCTACGCCGATCCATGGTGTGTTAATGGCTGAGGGGATGGTCACCGGTGGATGCATTAATATTGCGTCCCGACATAATTCTGCGTGGCTCTGTTTTACTACGTGGCACCCCATCCGGGGGGTGCTTGCGAGAAATATTGTTTGAATGTGATGTTATAAATACTAAAAGATGTGATTTTTTTTAAAACTTGTCGATTTGACTAAGGAACTAGAGGGTCCACACTTAATTATGGACTCGATGGTCTTATCAAAAGATAAATTACAAGAATAGTTGGATGCCCTAAAGGTTTATTGGGAAACAAATTTAATGACTCAATTGAATATTATGAAGAAGAAGTGGAAATGTGGTTAATCTAGTACGTGAACAAAAATGAAGATATTGAAGACACACTTCATCAATTGATCCTTGATCTTAAAGAGATGGAAAATAAGTTATTAGAAACTAAGACTAAACAAGAGATAACAATTTCTCCTATGCGAGAGTATATTGAACAATGGTTAAGAAAAACCTTGGTTAAAATAACCGAAACAGATCAACAAGAAGTCGATAATACAATTATTCCACCTCCATATCAACAACAACCTATTAAAGATAAATCAACAAGTAGATAATGGTTTCGATCTTCCATCATAGTAACTCAAGTAGTCACTTTTTTTTTCTCTCAAGTATTTTTCTTTATTAGTTAGTAGTTATTTTGCCTTTGTTCTTTCATAGTTTGTGAAAAACCAAAGGCCACCTCTTGACTGTCTCATTTCTATCTTCCATGTCTTTACTTAATTTCATGATCTGGGGGATCCCAATCCCAGTCATCTTTGAAGGGAACATTCCATTTAATTTTGAACTTTATAAAAATTATTCCTTTTAAAAAGACATCTATTATTTTTAAGGTTCTGAGAGAACTATTCGGGACATTACATTAGCTATTTCTCAGAATTTTAATTTTAAGCATGAGATTTCAAATGTGTTTGTCAAAATATTTTTGGATCTTAGTTGAATGATTATTTAAAGTTCTCTTCCATATGTGATCCATATATTCTTTCCTTTTTATTAATAATCTGTCCTACTTTTCTTAATACTATGATGGACATGTCATTATGTGAGACTATTTACCCTCTTGGTTTATAATCTTTTATTATAGTGTGAATATTTACTTTCTGGAAAATGTTTGGTTCTTTCTCAGGTATTTTCTGCATGTGAATATTTGTTTCAGGAATAAGCCTGGTCCTCTCACAATTTTTTTTTATATTTTTGTATATTATTTAAAAATAGAGTACCACATATTTAAAAATGCAAGGGTATTTATCCTCATGATGTTATCTTAAATATCTTAAAACAATGTTTTATATAAAAAAGAGTCTATTATATCAGTGAGGAATTTGGTCAACCAAAGTGAAATGTGTGTTTTAATACAAGGAGAAAAACAATAACCTATGGCCAACTAGATGCAGCCTTAACCAAAAATCACACCCATAGCAAATCTAGGCTATCAACAAACAAACAAATGGATAAAGGGGGCCTTCCAAAAACCAACTCTTGTAGGATGTCAAGTCCCCAAGACCTATCTAGAGAAGGTGTGAGAGATAGTTATGGTAAAAAACACGTAACAACCCTTATTGGTGAAAGTACCCTCATGAATATGGAAACCCTCTAGGGGAACTAAAACAAAGGTTTGTTTTCTTCCCCAGGTACCACAAGAAATTCCCACCTACAATCACCTCTATAGATACCTAGGAAAGGACACTACGGTTACCACATCACAATCTGTGACCGGGCTAAAAGTCGTGGGTCAAGACCACACATATGGGTAGGGAAACTAAGCCTAAATCTCTAAGAAGTGCTACCTCCTAGAGAGGTGTGGGAACTTTCAAAACCCTCATACATGTAGTATTCCAACAAACACCAAGACAAGAAGAGAGGGGATATCACTCCACTTGCCTCAATACAACCTAGTGCTTAACTCTTGTGTTAGAGGAGCTTCCTAAAACAGTCATTGTGATAATGGATTTATGCACTCGCTAGTGACTTCTAAGGTCGATTTTGTGTCCTTAGATAATTTACTCTATAACCCTACACCAAGGCCCTAAATCCTAGTCTAAAGTTGGTTTCCTATAAAGAAAAGAGTCTAACAAATTTTAAACTTAAGCTCTTCTCTTTTTAGGCTATTGATTACTTGATGGAAATAGAACAAAATTTTTAGTGGTGTTTTGACACTTTGCAATACAAAAGAATAAAAAGTGTGTATGCAAGGAATGCAACTTTTCCATTCAATGAACTCTAGCTAAAGAAAATGAAGGGAACTTTTTCTTTTTCACATTTTTAAACCAAAACAACAACCTTGCACTCTCTCATTAACAATTCAAGACAATCAAAGAAAATGATCAAAATCCTCAAAAGCTAAACACAACAATGCAAATTTCAAACAAGACACTCAAAATATTTACCCTAGCACACTTATGAAATGAAATTTTTTCTTAATCTAATGAAGGAAATGAAACACAAATCAATCAGAAAAACAACAAGTTAAGGGTTGTATGATATTGGTAGTGATGACACCAAGCACACTTCAATGTTTATTTGGGAATCAAGACCCAAAAATTTGAACAAAATATCTTGTAATGCAACCCTTCCAATCACACAATCTGAATGCAAAAGGGGGTGTAAAGTACACTACTAGATCTGAAAATACCTGTTGTAGGAACTGCCCAGGTTTATGTTCACTAGGAAACAAACTCCCACAAGTAAGAAAAAGAAACCCAACCACTCAACACCTAAAAAAAAATTGAATTCAAAACAACAACCAAGAGGATAAACCGAGGGTCAAATAAATACACACATGACACTTACAAACTCATAGTCTCAAAAAAGGTACATATATAAGAAAACATAGCTAAAAATCCCCTAAAATGTCACCTATAGGAGCAGGTTGCGACCCAACAATAATGTAAGGAGTGATTTTCAAGGAGGCGATCATGGGTTGTAGTGCTGCAACTCACAATTGACCACTCTGGTTCTCAAAGATAAAGTATGATTGTGCATGGAAATTAGGAAAAAAAGCAAGATCTATCCTAGATCTAAGAGATCTGACCACCTAGTGAGTGATGAGGAAGGTAAATGACTATAGAAAATTTTCAGAGATCAAAAGAAAAAGGGAAACTGCAAATCTAAAGAAGAATCAAAGATTCTTCCCTAATGGAGTCATAAGTTCTGTTACAAAGAAATATCTTTTGCAAATAGGTCATGAGAACTCCCTCAGATATGCCTAGGATTTGAGACTGACTATGGTATAGAAACTAACAAATATTTCTCTAGATCTGTTAGATTTATTCCTATTTATGCTAGGATATAGAATGGCATAGTTGGTTTCCAACGGTTGTCCTTATGTATATCCAACTGATGCAACTCCAACTCACAAACCCACTTCCTACACACAAGGAAACACGAAATACCAAACTCAAGCCTCTTCAAGCATTAGGAATCACAAGCCCAATCTAGATCCAATCTAATCTACTCAAGGAAAGAACAAATTTGTCACTTACAACTGAATACAACAACATAGAAAGGGGAAAACCATGAAGATTTATATTAAATAATGGAGAAATTATACATTAATCATTGAATTATCTTGAGTCATTATTAATATTCTCCTTGTTCAATGCTCCAGCTCCTCCTTATCCCTCACAAAAGCAAGGTTGACCTGATATTAAGACTAACTATGTGGTTGAATTCCTTTGAAAACCTCCAACATAAGTTTACTTCCAATTCTTCCTCCCCTTTTTTCCCTTGGAATGCCTTCTTTATATAGATTGGTGGAGGAGGCTATGGGATGTTGGAATATATAATTCATACTTATCTAATATGCTTGCTAATGTATTGAGAGGTAGAGCTAATCTCTACGTGAGTTGTGTGATCCTATACTTAAGAGGTTGTTAGAGAGTTGGATTGGTGAGATCCTAGTTTGATGTGTGGTTGAGATATTCTCTCAACCTCTCCAGTTATCTTTAGAATAAGTTAGATATGATAACAACATGTACACTCTATATAATAGAGTCCATTGTATTGATATGGTAAGATATAGAATATTTGTTCATATCACTCTACTCTCCCATTTTCTCATGGTATTGGAGCAGGACTGGGCATAACTCCCTCATGGGAGTGCCCAGGAACAAGTGGAGAGTAGAGTAGATTTCTTGAATATTTTGTTTGTCCATTAGGAGAGTAGATTGCTTGAATATTTTGTTTGTCCATCTTGACAGTGAAAGAGTCGCCACCAAATATAAGGAAGCTGGTGGAAGGAATATAAGAAGAAAACCTGGTTGAGAGAAGATTCACGGCGTAAGGAGTAAGCAGTGACAGCGAGTCAGCGTGCAGAGATCGTGGTCGATATCTAAAAGACTGTTGTGATAGAATGTTGAAAGGGCCGCCAGTGATTGAGCAAGGAAAATAAAATGATGGTAGAGATGGCAGACGTCTTCAGCTTCCTCACGGCCTCACAGTAGTTTGTCAGGCTCTCTCACCAAACTCCAGGCTTTCACACATCTCCCTCATGATGTCGTTCACTTCTCCTAAGCTCTGATACCATATGAATGAAAACGGAGGAACACTCACCAGTGAAACAGAGCTCACACTTCATGAAGAATTTTGATCTGGATTCAAGTGGCTTAGATTTGGTGTTGATTGCAAGAGGCAAAAGATCATATCATGGGAAACAGTGGGACAGGAACAGAGGTCGGTTTCAAGCAAAGCATAAAGGTATGACACATCTCGATTCTTATGTAAAGAGAAATATTGAATGTGATTATTGTGGAAAACCTGGACATCTCGCTAAAGATTGCTATAGAAGAAAGAATCATGAATCAAATCAGAGACATAGAAGGCATAATGGAAATTTTGTGAATAGAGACACTTCAGTTAATGATGGATTTAAAAATCTTAAATTATTTATTTCTGGAGTTGCATTGTCTGCTGAAACCGATGATGAGATTGCTTGGTTCATAGATTCTGGTGCATCAGCTCATATGAGTTGTAATAAAGACTGGTATGATGAATATTATGAGAAAACTGATGGCACACACATTTACCTAGGAGATAACAGATCACATAAGTTCCAAAGCCATGGAGGTGTTATAGAGAAGTGAGGTGTACGTGTCCACTTCGTCGGACTCATACAACGTTGATTGTGAGAAGTGTGATTGAGTTATGATTTTACAAGTGTTTCTATTGATATTTTTTGGTTTGAAGGTGTCTATAGTTATGTCATTTGTGAGACGTGTAATTGAAAGCAAGTCTATTTTGATGTAGTGGTCCTAGAGAATACTATGTACCTGACCTATTGTATACCCCCTAATGTTAAAAGTTCATGGTGATCTAAAAACCACTATGTAAATCATGGTTGAGGGTAATCTAAGAAAACCTAGAGCATGGTGACAGGTAATCCGAGAAAACCTGGTGCATGGTTGAGGGTAATCTGAGAAAACCCAGAGCATGGTTATGGGTAAGCTGAAAAAAACCATGTTGATGATGATGTGATGCAGGGGGAGGTATGAGGAAGAATGGTTGAATGAACCATGTAGATGAAAAGGATTCCTAGAGAACTGGCGGCTACAATGGCTGATGACCAATGTATTCTGGTAGATGGATTTCTTTTTATGTGGACGTCAATAATCAGATGCAGGTACAAGAGGAAGCACATGAAGATATGACCACATAGATATTTAGATAAGTAGTCATTAAGGGAGAGTATTGGAATATATAATTCATACTTATCTAGCATGCTTGCTAATGTATTGAGAGGTAGAGTTAATCTCTATGTGAGTTGTATGATCCTATCCTTAAGAGGTTGTTAGAGAGTTGGATTGGTGAGATCCTAGTTTGATGTGTGGTTGAGATATTCTCTCAACCTCTCCAGTTATCTTTAGAATAAGTTAGATATGATAACAACCTGTACACTATATATAATAGAGTCCATTGTATTGATATGGTAAGATATATAATATTTGTTCATATCACTCTACTCTCCCATTTTCTCATGGGAGGCTTCGAGATCTATAGTACTCATTAGGAACTCTAAGTCTCGTTTGAGTTCCCAAGTACACATGGAAAGATAAAATCTCACCCGACATTTATCTCTTTGAACTCATCAAAATAGAAGGCGAAAGGGGCGGTCGCGGGCTACAATGATGTAGCTCGCAACTGTTCACATCTTTCTAGTGGTACAAATTGCAACTGGTCACACTATGTTAGGAAACTAGAGTGTGAACTCCCTCAAAAGATGTGAAATCTAAGGGAGAAAAGTGTGTCTCAATTTGATATCATCAGTAGGTCCTCCATGTTTCCCTAAGGTGGAAAATATAGATATAACAGAGTTAGTTGATATGAGCATGGAATGGAAATCATTTATGGGCAACTGTCTATGGAGAGTTCTAGAATGTCATCTTCAAAAATTTTGTCTAGAATGTGGATTATTGAGAGAAAAACAAATATCCTATAGTTAAACCTAGAAATGAGGGGGAAATATATGGCTCCAACATGGGGACATGTGCTCACCATAGAGCCCAACATAACCTAATCAATCTCTAAGACCTACACTCTACATCAAAACTATAAATTCCTGCTACATTCTAACATAATTTATGCTATGAAATTATTACTACCTCGGGTGAATCACAACCCCATACAAGTGCTCACATAAATGTTCACTAAAATTTGAGCATAGTGGCGGATGAAAATCTTCATAAAATAACTCCAAGTGGTCAAAAGAATATGTATCATACCTCATAGGATATGGACGGAAGTTGTCATGAGAATGTTATAATGAATCAATCCTGGGTGGTTGAAACAAATTTGTGAACAAATCTTATTCATGTTGCCAAAAATTATGCATCATTAATATACATATATGTTTGAAAGTGATCACACAAATTTTATGGAAATGATGGTTGTTTTGAAGGAAACAATTCTGCATTCTTGATTCTATAATCATCATCAATATCATAGATGGGATCCTCGTCAAAACGAGAGCAACTTATATCCCATCTATACCTTCAAATACATGGAAAATCATAACATTTTCAATCTCATGGTCATCATGTTCTTCATCAAATGAAAAGCATGGATATTATTGATGCAAGAAATGGTGATGATCCTTACTCAAACATTTTTCGAATCCCATCAGGATAGGTGAGATAGGTGGGAATATCACACTAGTTTATAGCCTATTAAAATTTCAATCAAACCTCAGGAAATTTAATTCTTGGATCTGAGATTTGTTTTTAATGTATATTTTTTATGCTTTATTCTTTAAAATAAATATTGTGACCTTGAAATGATAATATGACAAAAAAGAAAAGATAAAAGTGAATATGTAAATAAGATGCATAGAATTGTTAACAACATAGTAAATCTAAAATGGTAATATCCCAATAGTCCACAAAGTGAGAAAGAAACCAACATAACTTTTATTAATGATAATTCTCAGTTACAGCTAAAACATTCTCTTCAAGTCCCGGTGAGGGCTTGGACCAGAGAAATTCTGAGAAATTCTTGGAAGCTCAAGATGTAATCAAGACTCATACATGGGAAAATGATGCCAAAAGAAAAAAATATCAAAATGCAAGGCCAAACTGGATCACTTCAATTTACATGTGCATCATCATTTAAAATTTGCAAAACATGCATTAATTAACACTGAGCAACATCATAACTTCTAATGAAGCAATTCATACTTCAAAGAAAATAAATGACCTTGGAGCATATCACCGATCAATGCCACCTAGTCTTTTCTTTGTCACCTTTTAGAACAACCATGCTATTAACAAGACATTTTAGTTCTCATGAAAACTTAGAATGTAATGAAAAGATGAAAATCTCACTTAGGACTTAGGCATACCTTATCAATAGTCTTACTTCTTCATTCTCTCTCTTTCCTTTGAGTGAACTCCTCCTTTTCTTCTATATGCTTCTCAATTAGTTATTTAGTTTAATTTTTTTAATTATAAAATAATATCCATTTTGTATAAACAAAGGTTGATTATAATTTAAAAATTTAATGAGAGGGTAAGGAATCATTTAGTTTTTTATAAAAGAAGTCTAGGCTCCCACTAAAGGAGAAGTAATCCATTTATTCAACCATTTCCAATAATTTCATGCATTAAATAACCATGCATTATTTAGGATCATAATATGAGCTAGAGATAAAATATATAAGATATTTACACCTTCTTCCTAAAAAAAATTATTATGATAAAATGATATTTTTTAAACAAAACAAAATTTAAAAAAGTCAATCATGTTCTTATCCATAATCTATGTGACTATCAACATAGAAAAATAGTTTTGTGATATCTCAATGAACATATCCAAATGTGAAATTTCTCGCTTTTCTTGTTCTTGTGATTCCTTGGTTTGACTGAAAAAGCTAATAAAAAATATCCGTTAAACTCATAATAACTTTAATAACTTTCAATTGCTTGGATGAAAATAGAACTTTCACAAAGTATTCATAGAATAATGACTATTCTGAGAATGATAAGGTAGGATTATAATAAATGAGGATTGACGAAGGGAATGGACAAAGCTTGCATGGATATATTTGTTGAATGTTAAAGTCTGTATTATTCCTTTTGAGTTCTTTTAAATGCCATGCCACTTCTTTGATATGGGATAGGATATGTAATCATTTTCAGATGAATTTTTATTTTCAAAATGGGTAAAACTCAAGTTCTTTTGCAACATAATATTCGTGCATGTATCATTAAACAAATGTACCATGCAATACATAGTTATATTGATGCCTGGAGGGAGGAGAGGGTATAACATGAGTGCAATGTTTAGAATTAAGAGCTGGGAATAATTCTGTTCTAAATTACAAGGGTATTCTGTGTAAGAGATGTAGGGTCGAACTTAAGCCAAGCATAGGTCACCCTTTTCATCATTTTTTTTAGATAAATAGTGAGGCATATAATTGGGCTTTAAAATGGTGAAAATGTGAGAGATAAAATGAAGTCAAATAGGTATAACAACTTTGATCATTAATATATCTATGAGCCATGTGAAAAACCAAAACCTTATCCTCTTGAGATAAATGTAAAATGTATTCCTGAATCTTCTGGGAATTATATAGTAACATAGATATAGAAAAATTCATGAGAAAGAACCATAAAGACTGTTCTGCAATGAGAGAAATTGAAAGGTTGAATAGTAGAGTGAAAATAGGGAAGAAAAAAAATAATATCAGAAAAGATCAAAATAGCACATTTAACAATGAATACATGCTACAGAACTAAATTTTAATTTACATCAGTGAATGACACC
>WSFP011430148.1:0-21745 GCA_009831015.1 Picea engelmannii | reverse complement strand
ATCCAATGGTCAATAGGAACATAACAATAGTTCTACCATTTTTTATGTATGAGCATATATATATATATATATATATATATATATATATATATATATATATATATACACTAGCATCATATCTCAAACAACCAATATATTTAGTATCCTTTAACTATAATAAGCCATCATATTCCTACCAAATAATAATCATAAACATAACATTGACAAGGAATGCAAGCCACGATACATATCTGAAACCTAATGATGGAATACAAATGCTAAATCCATGTTCCACCGAACCATACAACATAACAACCAAGTTCACTTGTCATGTTCACCCCCTAGCCTTACCATGAGTCGAGAAGGGAAAACTCAATGATCCTCCTTAGATATAGTCACAATCCATGGATCAAAATTTCTTTTCCTCACACTAATTGTGCTCATAACAACAAATAGTTTCTTTTCCCCCAACATACTAAGAAACATCCTACCTCTTCCATATGCATCCTTGTGCCTAGGTCTTTCCTTCCCTCCTTGGGAAATTCACAGGTTTATAAATCCCTAATTTTTAGGGGCTACTAGTGGTCAAATTCCACATTTTCTACTTGTAAAAATCATCCTTGAGGTAACTCAAACTTGTTCCCCACTCATGGATTCATGGTCAGCTATTTTTAACTTGGTTGTTCCATTTGTATTCCAACATTTAATTTATTAAAATTTTATCTTTCACATGTGTCAAAATAAAAGAGGTTGGTTAGGAAAGTCAAATTTTTTCCCAAAAGTCAACAAATAATTAATTACAACAATAAAAATTCCAACTTCATATTTTCCATAAATGGCAAATAATTTCCAGATCCGAATTTTCCAAAAATTAAAACTTATTTCAAACTTCACTTAGAATTTAATATTCTAAAATTTGAGGATATTACATCTTCTCCCCCATAAGTAGAACACTGTCCTCAATGTTCATTCCTCTCACAGAATAGAGTTGGATAATATTTCCACAAATCTTCCTCCAATTCCTAAGTGGCCTCCTCAGGGGTAAAGTTCTTTCATTGCACTTTTACTTGGGCGATGGCTCTATTTCGTAGCACTGTTTCTTTCCTGTCCAGAATGTGCAAAGGTTCCGCTTGGAACTCACCTTTTGGTTCCACCTGCACCATGCTTCAATCAATGATGTGAGTAGGACCATGAATATAATTTTTTAATAAGGAAACATGAAAACAATTATGAACTTTTAAGTTTGCAGGAAGTACTATTTAATACACCACAGTTCTGATTCGAGGTAAAATCTTGAAGGGGCCACAAAACCTCGGTGCCAATTTTGAACAATTCCTAGCTTTAGCAAGCTCCTCCTTTATTTGACTTTCAAATATACATGGTCCCTAATTTTAAATTATTGGTGTCTCCTTTTTAAATATGTGTAGCTTTTCTGTTGGTCTTCGGCCTCCTTTAAATTCCATTATACTGTTTTTACCATTTTCTCCATTTCCTGGAGCATTTTCGGCCCCATAATTGTTAATAATGAGAGGGGGGTGAATCAATATCAAGTACAATTTAAAATCCTTTTCAACTTATACTTAAACCAGTCAATTATATCCAATAAGAAATGAACAATAGTATAAGAGTTACACCATTAAACCACAATACACCATGCACAGTATATGAGAAATAATCAATAGTTATTGTTCAAGGGAAGGAATGACTTCCAAAGGTAGCTACAACTTCCAAATGTAAAGGGAGGGATAAACCTCCAAGAGGAAGATACAATCCTCCAATATCAAGAGAGGGTTGAATTCTCCATCCTTTCCCCTTCCTTCCAACCAAGAATATATGAGAGATAATAAAACTTTACATTAAATCATCACCATCAACCAACCATCACATAGAACCTAATAATGCTTCCTGAGACTTCTTCAATTTATGAAATTATTCAATTATTGGAATACTCCAATCCTATAGATAATATTACTCAATTTATTCTCTGAAACTCCTCAAATTTTCACTCATTTAATCCTCCCCAAAAAGAAGATATAGAAAGAATGGTAGACTTTATTCAATTATGGTTTATTCGAGAGAGAAAACTTCTACAGAATGCCTCGTGCTCAATATTTAACATCCAATTCTAAAACTCACAGACAAGAGACTAAAGTCTGTATTGTTTCCAATGAAATTGGTTCCACTTCATTTGGATTAACTATGAAGAAGTTATGATTTTTTTACTCGGAACACCTGTTTATTTACTAGCTTCAGGACTGGTCAAAAACCATGTCTTCCACAAAGTGTATATCCATAATTATAGCGAATCAAGAGTTGAAACTTTTACCATAGGTACCTTGATATGTATTCCCAATACCATATCGATTTCACCATCTGAATCATTCTAGAAAAAATGTTATAGCGAAAATGGTAAGATGACCTGTAAATAACATACCTTAGAACACATCACCAAAAGACTTCATCCTCTCTTGAAATCCGGCCTTGTTTACTTCTGATTTCCTATGAAATTTGACTTGTATATCAAATGAATGTATAATGATATTTATTTATACCATTTATGTCACTTCCTTTTAACATTAGGGTCGACCTGACACTTTCTTATTATGTAATTCTTTTCTTTAATTATCTTTAGGGCCTACATGTACTTCCTTCTTCAGTTTACTTTGTTATCTTCAAGAAAACATTTCTCCTCAACCATGAGGATCCATGTGATGTGACACCTACCACTGGAAACAACATGATGTATACTATCCATCCATGGGTTTCTTTTCGGCATGTACATTGTCCTTCATGTCCAAATACCTTTATTAATATTGTGGTCCAAAACCAATGACTAGGGTTGACATCAATGACAACAACCAATTTTCCATAAATATCCCCCTTTGTCATTAATGGCAATGCTCATGTTCCCCCTATCATCATGATCCCAATTTCTCTCCCCCTTTGACATCAACAAAAAAGGGTAGGGATGCTCCACATGAGTTTAATGACAAAAGGTAACTCTCTTCTTTGGGGCTGCTCCCACTGAACATGTGGCACTCAATAATACTTCATCCTGATTTTTGGTCTTTGGGACTTTTTCTTCCTCGGAATCCTTTTTTGTGGCTTATGTCTTCTCTCTCTTCTTCACGCCTAGGATGTATATGTTGTTTGGTCTTATTTTTGCAGTTGCAACCAATCTTCCAGAGTTATTTTCTCTGATTTTACATTTTCAAGAGTCAAACGTAAGATTGTATCCTTGATCACATATTTTGTTGACACTAAGGAGATTATTCTTCAGATCTTCAACCAATAGGACTTTTCTTGCTTTTACATTTTCACTTCCAAGCTTTATAGTTCCTTTTCCAAGTATTTTGGTATATGAGTCATCTCCAAATGCAACATTTCCACCCTTTTTCTTCAAGCTAACAAATTTTCTTTGATCTTCGTACATATGAGATGAGCACCCATTGTCTATGAACCATTCATATTCTTCTTTTCATTCTTTAGCGACTAATGTTATTTGACAGTTTTCATTTTGTGGAATTTATTTCCTTTTACATGTTGTAGTTGGTATACAAACATTTGACATACGATTATCTTCCTTCATCTATCTGCAATCTCATGCTTAGTGACCAAGATTATTGCACTTGTAACATAGAATATTTTGATCCATTAATGGGGCAAATGGATTATAAAGTTTTGTTGACAGGTCTACAAACATTTCCATATATACTATTTTCACCATTCATGTAGCTTTCATAGTTATGCCTTTCATTGATTCTACAATTGATTGCCTTGTGTCCAAAACTTCCACAAGTATAACAATTTCCAAGAAAGAAATTTCGATAC
The DNA here is from genome assembly GCA_009831015.1 of Picea engelmannii. Lineage (NCBI taxonomy): Eukaryota > Viridiplantae > Streptophyta > Pinopsida > Pinales > Pinaceae > Picea > Picea engelmannii. Next base: position 17,935 of record WSFP011430148.1, on the reverse strand, counting down.
CTAGGAGTAAGTGATATTCTTTGTGGTGTGGTCCATCTAGGTTCATGATCTATTCTTCTGTAGTTTCTTTCATAATGATTTCTTTCATACATGATGGGAGAGGATATTCTTGATGTCTCATTCCTTTTGAATTCTAGTCTTCTATCTTGTTGTTCAACTTGTTCTAGAGTGTTGGTTTCATCATTTTCATCTTCCTTCTCTTGTTTTGTTGTCTTCAAACTATCATTGTATCCTAGTCTTGTCTTGTCATTTGGAGATCTTTAATTTCTAAGGAACTCATCTAACTTTTCATTGTTTTTTTCGAACTTCTTCAACTTTTCTATTGTCAATAGTATCTCCCTTTTGTGTGATCCAATTCTTCTTTCAATTTCTCATAATCTTCTAATTTTTCCTTCAATTTATCAATGGTCTTTTCAAGCTTGTAATTCTCTTCTTCACAGCTACTCAATTCACTTTTTATTATTATTTTTGTGTTTCTAAGCTTATTATTTTCAATTTCAACATGCTTCAACTTTTCAAAATTCTCATCTTCTTCTTCACTCTCTACATTGTATTTCTATCCCCAAAAGGAATCATGGTTGGTTTCTTCATCTAAATCTTCTTTAGAAATGATTTCTTCTTCTTTAGAATTCTTGTAATCATAATCTTGGGTTTCTTGGGTTATGAAGAGGAATTCTCCTCCATCATTATCTTCTTCATCACTCTCATCTGAGGAGATGTCATCATCCTTGGAGTAGAATCTCTTTTTATTGTTGAGACCTCTCTTTTTATAGTAGCAGTTTTCAACAATATGTCATATTCTACCATAGTTAAAGCATTTGAGAGGAGACTTACCTTTGTATATTCCACTTCCCTTATAGAACCTTCCTACGAAATTTGTTATTTCTTCATCAAGGTCATTATCCTTGTTTTTTGTCTTCTTTATGGCTTTAAAGTCTGCTTCATTGTTTGACTAGTCACTTTCTGTACCTGTTCTCATTTCGTATTCTATAAGAGACCCATGTAATTCATCCATTGTTATTTTGGTCAAGTCCCTAGTTTCTTCAATGGCGGAGACCTTAGCATCATACTTCAAGAGAAGTGATATGAACACTTTTTTAACAACCAAGGATTCATATATCTCTTCACCTAATCCTCTGATAGCAATAACAACTTCATCGACTCTAAGAAAATAGGTTGCAATATCTTCATTTTCATTCATCTTCAAATTTTCAAATTCTGCTCTATGTCATTGAAGCTTGACCTACTTAAATTTTGGATACCTTCATCAATTTTATGGTTCAAAACCAATGACTAGGGTTGACATCAATGACAACAACCAATATTCCAGCAATCATAAGCTTGTCAAATGGATTATCCCAGCTAATCGGGGTTTTGCATTTCCTTTGGTATAATTCTTCAAAGGGACTCATCTTGGCTGATGTCTGATAACCATTAATGTAAGAAAATTCAACTAAGAATAGGTACTCCTCCCACTTAGTTGGTTTCATCCTCACATACATTTGTAACATGTCTTCCACAATATGATTCGTTCATTGAGTTTTCCCATCCATTTGTGGATGATAGCTTGTGATGAAATCCAGGTTAGTATCCAACCATGCAAACAATTCCTTCGAAAACTTTGACGTAAATTTGACAACTCTATCGAAGATCACCCTCTTAGGAATTCCATGCAATCTAAATTTTTCTTTCATAAAAATTTCAACAATATTAATTTATTTATAAGTAAATTTCATAGGTATAAAATGTGAAGATTTTCTAAGTTTAGCAATCACTACCATAATCGAGTCATTTTTCTTTTGAGTCTTAGGAAAACCTATGATCAAGTCCAATGAGATAATCTCTCAGTTCCATTCCAGTATAGGTAGAGACTGGATCATACTGGCTAGATGTTGATGTTCAACCTTTACCTGTTGATAATCTAAGAATTTAGATAAATATTTAGTTGTTTCATTATTTTATTTTTTTTCTTTTTAAGTAAAAAAGGGATAGGACCTGCTATATTAAGTTGACAGAGAAACATAGACAAAAATAGACAGAGATATTGTCATCCTGAGCCACCAAAAATGTTGTCGTTTTACCAGAAACCAACATAGTTTGGGGTGAAATATGTCTAGGAAGATAGGCTAAAACCCATTTTTCCCTCTGTCCTGCTCGAAGGAAACCAGTACAGATGGCCATAGTTCAAGTTAACATTTAGCAACAACATGATGAAAAAACAAACTAGCATAGGGAAACTCAGATACCCGATGACCTGTCACAATTTCCTTTCTGACACATGGATCTGGCCGAGATGGAAAATGATTGTGAACAAATTGGACATTTCCACTTTGTTGGAGTATTGGAGTATGCATCAAGGAGAAGGTCCAAATGTTGTCCCATGAGGAGGGATCTGTGCTCCTGGTCTTCCATGTCACCTCAGAGTTTGAACACGATATCCAGATGCTCTACACGAAGGAGTGGACCATGCAAATCATTGTTTAACGCCTTGCTGAAGGTTTCATTCCCCACCTCCATGTTCATCCCTGCTCTAGCCTCATCCATGTTCATCTCTGTGAAAACACTATTATGATCCTCATCATCACTCATTGCCTTCTCAGCATGGTGGGTGGGATTGTAGTCACCCTGCCAAGGTATTTCTTCTACATAAAAAATTGGGAATTCTTCTGCAGGCTCTTCCTTCAGACCGCTTCCAGCCTGTGTTTTAGGCTCAGTAGCTTGAGGTTCCAGGGTGGTCACAAAATCCTCCAGGCACTGTGTTTCTTCGACATAATAGGTTGGGAACTCATCCATATCTCCTCCCTTCATATAGATTCTAGGCTCAATTGCAAGGCTGTGCATGCTACACTCTATCACAGGCTCGGCTATAGTGGCATGGAGTGCCAAGCGGTCGGCTCTTGCTCTCTGCCGGAGGATGGAAGTCGCCATTGACAGAGCACACTCAAGGTTCTGTCTTCTTTGTCACTGCTCTTTGTGGGTGTACCAGGCTGAGCCTCGACGAGGCCTGCCTCATTTCCTTGTCATTGTGGATGAGGGGTGAATGGAGATACAAAGAAAACTGCACCAGAGCTCCCAACCGGTGGGGAGGTCCAAAACGAAAATGAACCAACTCTATCCAGGTGCTCCAACATTCAAGTTTTTGAATGACAACATCGCATGGCTCCCTATTATCTCTATCATATTGAATGTTGGTTGTGTTAGTGCGTTCACACGAGGGAGAAGTCCCGCCTCCGTATAGTGGTTGTAATGGCATGCTACCATCGTAAATGTTGAAGGGATGGGGAGAGGCCTACAACATTTAAGTTGTGGCTTGATGCTGAGCCATGTGGAAATGCGTCGCCACATGTCACCCCATCCGGGGCAGTTGTTTCATTCTTCATGTTAGGCCAATAAAACCATTTTCTTAAGGTTGTTATCATATTCTGGTATCCTGGATGACCAAAATACCACCTTTTGTGAAATTCGTCAAGAGTTGTTGATTTTACATTAGTAGAATTAGGTATATACAACCTATTATTGAGCCTTAGCAATCCATTTTTATCTAAACTCATATTTGTTTTGTTCAGTTTTTCTTCATTTTTCTGCAATTTTGTTTCTTTTTTATGTACTTTTCATCATTACTCCTTGCAAATTTTATTCTTTGTTTGATGTCATTTTCTTCTTTGCTAACACTTATCTCATAAAGTTCGTTAGTCCTCCGAATGAGAGAATTTGCAAATTTCTTTTCTTTACCTTTGATGTGTCGTACTTCGAAATCAAATTCACTTAAAAAGGATAGCCATCTCACTTGCCTTGCATTGAGATCTGGTTGAATGAATAAAAACTTTACACCATTGTTGTCAGTTAGTAGCATAAACCTTCTTCCTATTACATAATGTCACTACATTTTCACCGCATGAATTATGGCTACTAATTCCAAATCATGTGTAATGCAATTTTGTTCATGTTCTTTTAGTTTACATGATTCGTAACATATGACATGTCCATATTGTGTTAGGAAACCTCCCAAGCCTTCTTTGTTTGGATCCACGCAAACTATAAAATATTTATCGGGATATTCTACCCTTAGTATAGGTGTTGTACTTAAAAGTCCTTTTAATTTATCAAAGTTGTCCTGACACTTTTGTGACCAAGTAAATCTTATTCCCTTTTTCTGTAGGGATGTAATTGGATACATGATGTTAGAAAATCCTTCGACAAATCTTTGCTAATAATCGGTAATTCCCAAGAATGATCTGATGTCTTCTACATCCTTAGGGATAGGCCATTCCATAATGTCTTTTATCTTTTCTGGATCAACTGCAATACCCTCTTTGGATATCACGTGTCTTAGGTATTGCATCCTTCTTTGCTTGAAGTCGCACTTATCAAAATTCACATACAACTTGGGTTTCCTTAAGGTCTACAATACTATTTCCATATGGTCTTCATGTTCTTCTTATGTTTTCGAGTAAAGTAAAATATCATCGATAAACACCAACAAAAATTTATCCAGATATTGACTGAATATAATTCATCAAACACATAAAGGTTTTTGGTGCATTAGTAAGACCAAACGGAATTACGAAAAGATCATAGTGTCTGTAAAGTGTTCTAAATGTTGTTTTATTTATATTTTCCTCTTTTATTCTGACTTGGTGATAACCAGACCTTAAATCTAACTTAGATAATATCCTTGCTCCTCCAACTTGGTCAAACATGTCATTAATTCTAGGTAAAGGATACTTATTCTTTATTTTCATCTTAATTAGTTGTCGATACTCAATGCATAGTCTCAACGTCATGTCTTTCATTTTAATGAAGAGAACTAATGCTCCCAAAGGTGAGATGCTTGATCTAATATATTCTTTATCTAGCAGTTCTTGGAGCTGAATTTTCTGTTTCATTAACTTGGGTAGACTCATTCTACAAGGTGCCTTAGATATCAGAGAAGATCAAGGTAATATATAGATAAAGAAATATATCTCTCTTCTTGGAGGTATTTCTAGTATTTTGTCCACAAATACATATCTAAACCCATGTAGGACTACAAAGTCCTCTAAACTAGGTTTGTTTTCCTTTTCTAACAGATTAGTTACCTGAACAACATAAACTTAGCAACCTTTGTTCATAAATTTCTTAAACTGCATGGTTGATACCTACCTAACAAAAACTGGTTTTCTGATCCCTTGTATCATCCTAACTGTGTTGTTTTCATCCTTGTAAATAAGTGAAATTTTGTAACAATTTAAAATTACTTTGTGTTTCTCTAACTTGTAAAATTTTCAGATCTAGATTTTTACTTTGATCGTCTATGTTGACTTCACGTTTAGGAATAAAATCGGTTACCTTACCCTATTTCTAACTATACTAACCAAGAATTAGCATGCTTTACTTTCTAGAGCTTGTTTAATTCAACTAAACCAGGAGTAACACAACTCATACTAGTTCCTGGGTCAATTAATATGGAAATATGATTATCATGAATTCTACCTTCAACCTCCACGATAGTGGATTGATGATCAACTTGACTGCCCTCCACAATTGCATTAATTTTGTGCATGCTTCTTCCCATATCTCCTACTGTCTAAGATTCTTTTAGGTTATGGAATGAAGTTGTTGATGTGGAAATTAAGTGTGGACAACTTCTCCTTAAGTGAGGTTATCCACACTCCCAACACATCAATGGTTCTTTGGGGTTGTCCCCAACTTTCTTGACACCCAGGTTAGCTGATCTACCTCCCCCTTGAGCACTCTGGGTGTTGGAATGTTAGTCCTTATTTTGGAAACATTTTTCCATATTGTGGAAAGGGGATGGTTGGAAGCCTTTCTTTCGTTGATTCATTCTGTCATATTTATTGTCCTTCCATTCCTTGGGAATTTCATACCTATTTTAGTATTGATCATAGCACATCTGATCCCTTCTAAACACTTCTTTTAAAGACTTGGTATTGTCAAATTCAATTTTGTCTTTGTATGACTGTGGTAGACAACTTAAAAGTCAGTGTATCATTACTTTGTCTTCCTTGATGTATGGTACAAATCTCAATAGTTTCAGATCATCCATGGTCATTTTTTCAAGTCTTAGCTCGTAGAATTCCTTAGTTTTTTTTTTTCGTAATAGATTTCTGACAAATATTGCTTCTTGAAATATTTCTTAAAATCTGACCATTCCATTTGTTTCTCTTTCAATCCCTTAGCCAATTTTAGGTCTTGCCACCAGATACCTATTTTTCCCTTCAAGTTGTAAATGGTCATTATGACTTTCATATTGCTAGAGTAATTGTAAATATAGAAGTATTTATTTATATCTAGTAGCCATGCTTTAGCCTCTTCACCCATCCTTGATTCTCCATCAAAGGTGGGTTTTATTTTCTTGAAGTCACCTTCCAGGTGATCTACTTGTTTTCTTTTTCTTCCTGTAGCTATTTTGTTTCTTGTCATGGGTGTGTCTTCGAATGAACTATTCTCATTATTTGTCTCATGACTAGAGTTTTTAGAGGACCTTTTGCTAAATTCTTCCTCTTTGTCATTGTTCTTTGGGCTCCTCTTGGTTGCTATATTGCATAGCAATATTTCATTTATTTCTAACTAGTCTTAATGTTCCTTTTTCATCTCTTCTTTATCTTTTTTAAACACTTGTAATTCCCTGATGAGGTTATTCATTGTTTCCAAAATGTGGGTGGATGAACTTTCTTCGATGTTATGCCCTGGTTATTTAGGAAGTCCTTGATTAGGATTCTCTTCAGGTCTGATTTCTTCTTCATTCTGTGCTGACATTATCACAAAAGACCACCAATTTTTCTGTTTGTAATAGTAAACATATTTGTTAGTTTTTCTTCAACAGAAATAAAAGAATTAAATTAATTTAGCCTTGCCCTGAGGTCCAAGAGTTTTAACCTTCATCTCTGATACCATATGTAATGTACCCCAAATTTCCCAAATAAAAAAAAAAATTTAGGGGACATTAAAATTCCTTGACTCTCCAACATTGATTGTGACATAAATATAATACATTAAATATATCTTAATTTTTTATCGTATGCACAACAGAGTTACCATCGTTATTGGATTAGAATCATACACTTATTTGTATTGAATAAAATTGTGACCAGGGATATCATAGCCCTTAGAATAACCACCATGTTTATGTCAAGACATGTTATCCATAATACAACACGAAATAGACTATAGACTATAGACCATCATATAGACTATCCATAACAATAACACTAACCATAACAATATAGACTATCATGTGGATACCATAACACTAACACTAACTGCAATGATATATATATATATATATATATATATATATATATTGTTTACCATATAGATTATCATATGGATACCATAACACTAACACTATCCATACAATATATATATTGTTTACCATATAGATTATCATATGGATAACATAACACTAACATTATCCATACAATCTATATAGTTTAATCATATACACTATTATATGGAGACCATAACAACGTATGAATTTAGCATAGTGTAACAAACCTATATCCATACACAACGTATTGTTTTGTTCTAACGTCGTGAAAATAAACCTATTCCTAACATCGGTAAACCCTACCCAACTATTAACATAGTCCTTTCATCCTAGGGTTTGACTATAAACATAGCTCAACAATGAAATGGTTAAAAAACCGTTTAAGGTGGATGACAGATCGAGACCTGTAGGCATTTACTCCTGGTTTGGTTCATTAATGGTGAGCATGTCCCATCCCTTCTAGGATGACACTTAGGAAACCACTCCCAATGCGGGCTCACCATCTCCTCGACTTCACATGACATAGGTAAGGATGAGTACCCACTATGTTTACTCCTTTAGAGAGGCCCTCCATGTAGCAAGTTGTTCTTTGTAGTTTCCCTTTTCGTCCTGTAACAAGAAAATTTACCTCTGTGCTTTATGAAAAATCGTCCTTTGCTTTGTATAATAAAATTTTCCTCTACACTTTATATGGCCAACAACTTGGTTAGCTTAGCCCTAGTGAATGATGGAAGGAGGCATACACATCCGGGTCTTCTATGCGCAAGCTGAGTAACGTCTTGTCTATTATGTTTTCCGTGAGACGTATTATGTAATGTCTTCTCTGTCAAGTGCCATGCTTTTGTAATTTCTTCAATGTACAAACTTCTTTTATCTATTTGATGCAAATATAATTTAGTTCAGATCTCAAAGTAAAAGGCCTTGTGTTTTCCTTTCTCTATTTTTTAGTGCTGAAAATTGCACCCTCGTATGCATTTGCTACCCTGGATTTCCACTGGGTTTATGGTTTTGGGTTCAGAGAGTTATCGCATTTTCCTCTTGTTTGGCTATTAGGATTCTAACCTATACTCATAATGGTCCTCTCCGAGTTAGACCATGGCCCGAATCGTTTTAATGTTAAACAATCTATGTTTTTCTTTTATTCCTCGTTGTAATACTATTATTCTTACCCTCTCGGACTCATCCAGGGATCCCAAGACTTTCTATGATGATTGGTATTATTCAAACTTGTCTATTGTTTACACTTCGTCAGAAAATTCAGAATTTACCCTTTGTGGGAAATTCGTATTTACCTTTTCTGTATATAAATAGCAGTATTGACCCTCTGTGGGAAATTTGTAATTTTATGCTCTATGTATATAAATAGTAGTATTAACCCTCTGTGGAAAATTCCTAATTTACGCGTTGTGTAAATATATGGTAATATTAACACTATGTGGGAAAGTTTTCATGTTTATCTTCTGTGTATTTAAATAGCAATATAATCAAGATTTTATTTGTTTAAAAACTACACTTGCTTGTACCCTTTGGTAATATAACAATTTCTCTATTAAGAAGGATTGTCTCATGGCCACCTCGACAACATCCCTCGCTTGATCTACAGTTATGAAACAAAGTCGTTTACTAAAGGCCTTGCCTATGTCAACCACTATGCACTAGAAAATAAGGGGGTATCATTGTTTAAACCACTATTGATTCGAAAGTTGTAGGGTTTGAACACATTTTTGCACAGTTAGATTTTAGCCTACATATTTTAGCAGTATTAACCCTCTGTGGAAAATTCCTAATTTACGCGTTGTGTAAATATATGGAAATATTAATACTATCTGTGAATTTTTTTGTGTTTATCTTCTATGTATTTAAATAGCAATATAATCAAGATTTTATTTGTTTAAAAACTACACTTGCTTGTACCCTCTGGTTATAAAACAATTTCTCTACCAAGAAGGATTGTCTCATGGCCACCTCGACAACATCCTTCACTTGATCTATAGTTATGAAACTAAGTTGTTTACTAAATCCCTTGCCTATGACAACCACTCTGCACTAGAAAATGAGAGGGTATCATTGTTTAAACCACTGTTGATTCAAAATTCGTAGGGTTTGAACACATTTTTGCAAAGTTAGATTTTAGCCTACGAATTTGGTTCGTACTGTATGTTTCTATGCACTTAGAATTTCATATTTTACCATTCTCTAATGATGTTTAGATTTTAATGATCTATTGTGAATAAACACAAGGTTTGGAGAATTATTACATTATGTGCTTCATGTTTGATAAATCTTTGCACGGTCTATTTTGATGATAATTGTTTACTGTCATTTTCTCTGTTTTAAAAGTGAGGTTCTATGCACATATATGTGAAATTAATGATGGATCCCTTTTATGTTTTGCGAGGGTACCCATCAATTGGTTTTGGGTCCACTCTTCCTCCACCTGGATGAATACACAGATTGTCGCACAAGAACAAAAGGCGGTAATGTTAATAAATTCATTTTTGGTAAAATTCAAAGAAAAACTTAATGTTGAATACCTTTTGATCCACATATTTCCTCTCTTTGCAACATTTCCATAAAACTTTTGCAATATTTTACACTCATATTAAAAACAATCTTATCGATTTTGTTCAATTTGTTTCTTTGCATGGCATGCATTAAACAATGCACATAAGTGATTCAAACTACAACTATTTCAAATTATATATTAACATTTTAATAAAACTTGAACAACTTGCTTGCCTCTCTTCTTCGGATGAGATACCATTGTGCTCACTACAATAATATGTTTTCTTAGAAATTCTATCAACCATATTGTATAAAAGAAACAAAGAATAATCATAAATAGAAATTATGAATTTTTTATAAAATCTAATAATTCGGTGTGCTTCATTAAACATAAAACACTAGGGCATTAACCATATACTCACACTGACATGTACTATTAGTCATTTTGCAACTCTATCCTGTTATATACTTTCAACAACATGTACTATTAGTCATTAGTCATTATTTTTCACTTGTATATACAATGATCCCTAGGGCGATTTTCCTATATAGTGCACACCAGGGCATTTTTCTAACATCACTGACAACAACAAGGTTGACAGAGTTTGGGATCTAATTAAATGAGGGCCACCATTGTAATAGATACCAAATTTCTCATATGTAACTAAATAAACCCTATAAAAATATATTTCTTGAAAAAATAAATCCTAAAAATATCTATTGCTTGTAAAAATAAACCCTTAAAAAAATCTACTGCTTAAAAAAAGAGCAGAACAAGAAAAAATAGAAGGAAAACTATGGCTTCGAATATCGAAGGTAACAATGAAACCCTTATATTGTTTTTTAACATGCATTGAAAATAGTCTGAATCAAATAGGGAAATCACATACCTAAAATTTCTTCTTTGTATATTTGTATGTGCCTTATGGAACTCTTCCAATTTTGTCTATTCAAAATAATCCAACCACTCCAAATTATTTTGTGGAAAAATATTTCTTCCAAAAATCTTCCCTCTAAATTCTACCAAAAAAATGAACTAATGAATAGTGTTTTCATTTATAAACAAACACATTTTGAAAAATGAAATTCCCTCCGCTGGCATGCACGAATAGGTTCAAGACCCTAGGTTCAATGTAATTAGTCCAACAAAACCTTACATATACCATCCCTTTCGACATAGCATATAAGTAGGTGAAGTCTCACCTGAGATATCCTCATGGGGACTGTAGGAACCCATATTCTATAGCGGTGAGGGAAAGAAGGGAGACACACTCTGTCATACCTATAGGATCCTTTCACACACTAGATCCTAGTTAATATGTCGTCATTACCTAATTATTTATGCATATCATTTCATATTCATACCATTTGGTATTAATGTATACAATTAGGCCTACTACACATTAATCCACCAACAATAACAATAAATATAAACATTCAACCATAATAAATGCAAGAAGTATCACAATACAGACATGAATAATTTTTCAACAACTGAATTAGACACAGACTTATTGTGGTTCACCTCTTCCTGGGCTACATCCATAAAAGATTTTCTTCTTTATTATATTTATGGCATTTGGCTTGCGCTCTACACTACAATGGATGTTCAATACACAAAATACTCTTCTTACATTGGTAGCTTATGTACATACACAATATCCTATGACAAAAACCAAAAACTAAGAATCCTCTCAGATGTTCTTGAATCATCCTCTTCTGTGACTTCATGGTTATTTTACATCTTTTATGCCTTTTCTTCAGGTTTGTTTTCTATCTCATAATGAGTTGGATACCCCAAAATCTCGGATGGTTGCAACTCATTATGACCTGGATATAGCGCATGCCCCACTAGTTTTCCCAGATTTCGCACTAATTGTTTCTTCCTGTCCCCCATCTCCTCCTATTTTTTCTCTCTTCTTGTTGAACTTCTTGATATTTTTTATCTTTTTTATCCTGCACCTTTTCCCTATTGTCTCATCTCTTATCACTGTTATTTTCCCAAAAATTCCTACCCAATAGGCCCCCAAGACTCACCTGTGGCTCGTCCTGAGCCACTTAGGCCTGTTTTGTCGCATTTGTCCATGATGCCTTAGTGAATTTCTAGAGATTGTCCTTTGCAGTATGTACTTTTTCTTCAATTTTGGCTTCCTTGTCCACAATATCCTCCATCGTTTGTGCGAATACTATAGCAATTTTTTTTTTGGTGTCTTGCACTGCTAATTTCATGGTGCTCTGTGTAGTGGCCAATTCTTCTACCACCCTAATGGATTCGTTTTGCAGTGGTTTCAACTTATGTATGGTATTTCTCTTTTCTTCCTTCATTTGGTCCACTTTGGTGTAGATTTTCCTGTTAGCCAATATTGATAACATTCTTTTTGGAGGGGCCAACGTGTTTAGTGGCCTGTTGCATTTCCTCATGTTTTTTCTTTAGCCTATCTTCCAATGATTGTAGTTCTGGATTGGTGGGAAGAATTTTACATATGTGTGTTCCTGCATCGCACATCTTGATGCATTCCTTTTCCCAAATTTTGAGTTTTTCTACTACTGCCTACGCAGTCCGCTCCCTTTGGGCCCTTTCTTCTAGTGATTTCCTTTTTGTTGCATGCACTTCAAAATCTATGGTCCTTGTGCGAAGGCCTTTGATAGCCTCACAAATATTTCCTACTTTTTCCTCCACTGTGGATTCTACCACCATCAATACTTCTGGTACCTCCTTGTATTATTTTTGGAGTGTTGTGTGCCCTTTCTGCACCATCTGTTCAACTTCATCCTTCTCCTTCAAGGCTCTAGTGGCCTTTCCTTCCGCCTCACTTTTTTCTATCTTGAATTTCTCTGCATGTGCCTTTGCTTCACTCTTCTTCTTTTCTGCAGGTTCCACTCATTGTTCTACTATGCACTTTTTCTGGAGCGAAGTGGTGTACTGTTGCTACAGTTCCTCCTTCTCAGCTCCTTCTTTGTCTAACTCGTTCGTTGTGGTGTCTACCCAAAACCATATTTCTTAGACGATGTCAGTGTGTAGACCCTGTAATAACTCCATTGGGATATGGGAGACAACTAAGTCTATGTGACTTAGTCCTTTTGTAACATACAATTCTACTAAGCACATTTATATCAACATATTCTTTGAGTACACTTGCATGCAAGTGATCTGGTTATGATCCATTGTGATTATTATTTTCTTATGAGATATATATTATGATGTCATTGTGATTATATGTTATATTTTAGATGTATTCATGTATCGAAAGGTATTACTAATGAGTTTCCATGAGTATGTAGAATACATGACAGGTTGATGATGCAGATGGCATCAACGGTTCTCTTGGACTCCGAATTGAGTCAGGGAGTGGATTACATTTTGTTTGAGTATTTCATTTTACGCACATGTGATATATGATGGACTACAGTATGATTTATGTATATGGATTATTGACACTTTTTTTGTCAGTTGATGCAAGCTTGTCGATGCTTGCTAATCCGAATCACATAAGGAGTAAAGGGGCCATGCACAAAGACCAGACATCTGAGGGAGAGGTGTGGCAGCGTCCATGTCATAGCCTACTAGCACTCCCTCCATGACCTAAATTGTAGGTTAATGATTACTTGGCCTAAGAGGTCTATGATGTCGTGAGGGAAAACTGAGACAATCGTTCATGAATAATTCTAAGTAGCCTGGAATAATGTGGAATCCTTATTCCTTAGAAGTGCTTAGTCTCTGACAAGGTTGATCAAGTAGAGTGTTGACTTCAAGGGTTAGATAAGATTCCAAAACTAGTCAAAGGTGAGTGGCACCCTTGGAGCATGGAGATGTGTCTTGAAGGGCATGTCGGGTAATTAAATGCGAGTCAGTAAATCTAGGTGGCCTAGAAAATAATGAAATGGTTACCTTGTTAAAGTCAATAAATTATAAACTTCGAAGCCTAAAAAAATTCTAAGCCTAAGTCTAAGTCTAAGTTTAAATAAGGTACTAAATAAAAATATTAAATAAATTAAAAAGAATTGAAATAAAATTAAACTCTAGGAAAAAGGGGAATAAAAATTTAAAGGTTATGTAAAATGCACTTGTGTGCATGAAAATAATAAAAGAGATTTTTAAAATAGAAAGAAATTAAAACATGAGAGAATGGGTGTAGACATAGAATGGTATCTTGGGTCAATCTAACTAAAAGAAGACTCCTAAACTAACTCAAACTAAGATTTACTTAGGGGACACTCATTAAATTGGAAATTGGGGAACTAAGAGACATCTAAGAGCAAAAATAGGAACACATTGGGGAATGTGAGGGATATTGGATTTTAAATAAAATAAAAACATGAATTACATGTGCAGTGTGACACATGTGTTTGGTGAATAATCATTTAATTTAATTATTAAAAATGAATTAGTTGTGCGTGGGGACAAGTGTCATTGAAAACAATTCTATAAAAGAAATGGACTAGAGGTGAAAATGATCTCACTTTTCTTAGTACTTGGTGCGAAAATTTTGTTGGACATGTTTTACTTGTGGAAGTTGGAACTCCAAGCTTTTAAAAAAGTGGAAGGTCTTCCTTGAGAGGAAAACCCCAGAGCTATTGTGTTTTGGTTTCTTGTGTGTGGCCCCTTTGCTGCTCGGAGGTCTAAGGATGAAGAATGGTACCCCTAGCTTTGGTTTAGAGGTACCAGTGAAGTTATTAGATTGGAAAGTAAGAAAATCAAGTAGCTTAAGAGCATAGCATTGCACAAGCCTTGAAGTTGACATTTAAGTTTTCCTAATTCTGTATTTATATCTAGTTAATTTGTTTATTAGAAAATCTCAATTTACATTGAGAAGCTTTGAAACAATTATAAAATTGATGTTGAGTGTCCAACTTGCATAGAATATTGGTGCTTATATGTATGGCGAAACGATTATGAAATTTTATATATCATATGCATAGAGATAGGATTATGTAATTTGCAGTGAAACGATTCTGTAATTTGGTTGAAGAAATATGGATACTTGAAACCTTTTCGCTGGGCGAATATTTGTTTGTCAGTTGTTGTTAGATTATATTCTTCGCTGGGCGAATATTTGTTGGTAGATTATATTCTTCCATTATTTACATTGGAATGTATCCGATGCCCTGAATATATAGAACGTAATTCATCACCAATTAAATAAAAATTTTCTTATAAGATAATACTCTATGCAGACATGAATAAATGAATCAAATTCTTATAACGAAATCTTCAAATAATTTCATTGTCATAATAGGTGTAAGTTAATTTGGGAGCAATTTTCACTCTCTAGTTAGGTTTTTTAGGCAAAAAAAAATGGTTTTCTATTTGGCTAGATTTTCTAACATAGTTTGAGTTTTGTATGGATCAAAGTTTCATGTATTTCATAATCTTATTCCAAGAGATTTTCTCCATTTTAAACCAATCCAAATACTCAAAAAATCCATCAAAATTTTAATTAAGTGAAAATTTAAAAATAACCTACAAAAAAACCTGTAGAAAAAATAACTCTTAAAAAAAGATTAGTCCAAGTTAACCCACTCCATAAGAATATTATTACAATAATATTCTTATCTTGAAATGAACCTTATTAAAAATCTCCTTGTGATATCATATGGTAGATCAAAATGTTCTATTTATACTTAAAAATCTCCTTGTGATATCATATGGTAAATCAAAATGTTCTATTTATGCTTTACGTAGTTGAAGAATAAATATTTAAATTTGTTAAATACAGAATTCACTTCTAAAGGATTTAAAAAAGGAAAAATATATATATATATATATATATATATATATATATATATATATATATATATGACCTCCACAAATTCTAATATCCCGACTTGAATCATAATATAATGATGTCCACAAGAAAAATTTATAGTTCATGACCTCGATTCTATACAAGGTCTTGGTATACATTTATTCTAATTATAATAGTCAATTTGTATAGTTTATGTAAGAATGAACATTAGTTATTTGGCACTGAAATTTGGAGTTGTATATAGAAACTAAGTAGGATGAAATAGTGTTAAACATAATTATGTGTATAGTTAAGTCGTAAAATGATGACTTAAAGTAATTCGAGGTCTTGAAATTTTTAATTATTGATTTTAGTGTTAACACTAAACTATTAATAACTCATATTAATAATTAATAGAAAAATTCAAGTAATCTCAATGTTAAGGATAAATGAATGAGCATATAGTAATGGATTGTTAATGATATTATAATAGGTGCTTTAGGAAGTGAAGCGAATTAATAACTATTGCTAGTGAGTTATCAAAGTTTAAATTACTTGGGCAGTTATGAAATGTTAAAATTGAGCATGATGTGAAATCCTCATGTAAGATAGTTAGGAAAAGAGAACTTAATTATCAATGATTCTGAGATGGAATCTTGTAGATAATGTGAAACCTTAAGAATTTTTGATTATGAAATTGTTATGGCGGAGATGAAGTATGATTATTAATATGTTATTGTATTTATTTTTCGTTCTTGTATAGTTGGATTATTCTTTTGTTGAGGTGATGATAGTGATGTTTACATGTTAGAGCTAATTAAATGTTACTTTGCAAGTTAATCTTGAGTAAGAGTGGCGATGTTGAAATAATTTAGATCATTTATTTCTTGTTATCATTGTATCTTAAATTACATTGCTAAGTAATTTTCCTAATGAACGTGTCTTAACTTGTTTTAAAAATAAATAGTAATAATCGTTTACAATTAGGTTGTGAAAAGAGGGTCGCTACAATTGCAACTTCTCCTGTGTTGGATTAGGGAAATAATTATGAGAAAGTGCGTACTGCATGTTACCTGGTCAACAAATCACCATCAACAGTGTTGGATGATAAGACTCCACAAGAGGTATGGACTGGTAAGAAACCTTCTCTCACACATCTCAAGGTATTTGGTTGTGATGCATATGTTCATGTTCCAAAGGAAAACAGGAGTAATCTAGATAAGAAGGCTGAAAAGTGTATCTTTATTGGATATAAAGATGGTCTCAAAGGTTTTAATATTTGGAACCTTGAAACTAAGAAGGTATTGTATAGACGAGATGTGGTATTTAGAGAAATGAAAGATGTTGTTAAACAGGAAATCCTACCAAGTAAGGAAGAACCAAAGAAATCAAAGTTTGATTTAAAGGATGATGAGTCAAACTCTACATGAGAACATAAATGAGAAGAAGAAGATCCTCATACTTCAGTATTGAGAAGATCGGTTCGAGAAGGAAGGCTACCGGAAAGGTATACTCCATCTGGTTTTTGTTCAAATTTTTCTTTGTCTATTACTGATGATGATCCTAGAACTGTGAGGGAGACAGTGCATTCAAAGGATGGAAATCTCTGGAAAAGGGATATGGAGGAAGAAATGACATCTTTGGATAAGAATGAGGCTTGGGATCTAGTGGAGTTGTCGACTCGAAGAAAACCCATTGGCAGCAAATGGGTATTTAAAAGGAAGTTGAACGTAGAAGGAAAAGTGGAGAAATACAAAGCTTGGTTAGTAGCAAAGGGTTATTCCCAGGTTGAGGGAATTGATTTATGTGAGATTTTTTCTCGTGTTGCCAAGTTAACCTGTATAAGATTTATGTTATCTATTGTTGTTGCATTTGATTTTGAAGTAGAATAGATGGATGTGAAGATATCATTTGTACATGGGGATCTAGAAGAAGAAATCTATATGAAGCAACTAGAAGGTTGTGAGGTGAAGGGAAAGAAAGAGCTAGTACGAAAGATGAAAAAGTCCATGTATGTTTTAAAACAATCACCAAGGATGTGGTATCAAAAATTTGACACTTATATGCTGGGACTTGGCTTCACAAGAAGCAAAGAGGATCATTGTGTGTATTTTAAATTAATTGGTGATCATTTGATTTATTTGGTCTTGTATGTGGATGACATGTTGTTGATAGGAAACAATAAGGAGATTATCTAGGATGTGAAAACTTAGTTGTCCTCTAAATTTGACATGAAGGATCTTGGTGCTTCAAATTTCATTTTGGGAATGGAAATTAAAAGAGATCAAAAAAAGAGGAAACTCTGGTTAAATGAGAGAAAATATGTCGAGAAAATATTGCAAAGGTTTAATATGCAGGAATGTAAACCGATCAAGGTTCATATTCCTGTTGGTGTAAATTTATCTGCGGATCACTGTCCCAAGACACAAGAAGA
>WSFP011430147.1:0-21746 GCA_009831015.1 Picea engelmannii | reverse complement strand
AAATAACTAAATGAAATGTAATCACAGTAGATGTTGTACTAAATTGAACTCATTCACTTATGAAGGAGTAACATAAAGAAATCTGGAGAGATGGAATACAAGAATAACACAAAACTCAAACAACACAAAATTTGGAATCCATGTCTGCACTTGTATTAATACTCACAAAGGATGAGTTTTCTTAGTTACAATATGACAAGAAGCAACCTTTGTTCAATCTTAGAAAGAAATATTTATACAAAATCTTCTCAACCCTCAATGGTTGGAATTCTCCTTATTTCTAAAATAGTAAAAATTACAAAATATAAAATGTGAAACGCTTCACTTGCATCCTTTCTGTCTCTTCGTCTCACTGACAGAGACATTTTCTCTTCTTATTCTCTAGCTTAGAAAACAATTGGTCTTGTAGTCATGATATATACAGATGATGTGCACAGGCTACCTCATTGGTTCCCGGAGGTGCTTCCCTTTCCTTGCCCGATACATTTAACGCATCTGCTTACAAATTGTATCGCCAGTCTGGAGGGTTCTGTAAAATCATTTTCTTCAAAAATATATAATTCATTTTCTAATTGAGGCAATCTATCTTTCATTCTTTTGTATTCTGAAGTTATTGACTGTAGCTGGAGATTTTGCCTCACTAGCCACCTATCTATTTGAGTAATATCAATCTATTTTAAATGTGAGATTTCAGCTTGAGCTTCTTCCAAGTTTGTCTTGATGTTAATTTGATGCTTTTTTATGTCAACTTATCCCAGTACTTCAGAGTGATCATGTTTTCTAAGTACTAATTACTCTTTAGTTAGTGAATGAAAATATTATTCACAAGCCTCCTTGACTTCCTTAGCCATTATTTTACTTTCAGCTATGTTAGCTTCCCATGTCTTCAGTATTATGTCACCTCGGACTTGCTCCGAAACAAACAGCCCTGGAACCACACATACTCCTTCTCTAGCCGATGACACAACCGCCTCTTGGAAAGTGGTCTGAGCAGCAACAACCTCTTTCTCCCTAAAAGAAATGTTATCCAAGGATTGATTTATCCCCTGAAAATGATTTTGGATAGATTTCACCTTATCAAAAAGGATTTATTGCGCTGATTCCAGTTTCTTACATACCTCCAATGCCTGAGCTTGGAAAATAGTTATATCTATAACCATATTCTCATTCAAACTTACCTTGTCCTTTAGTTTCTTCACCAATTCACTTTGTTGAATGGCCCATCCTCTACTCGCCTATACATTCTTGTGCATTTCGTCAAGATTGGATTTTAGCTGTTGAATTTCTTGTCTATCACTGACTCTAAATTGCTCCAAAACCTTGTTGATCTCACTCTGAACATTCTTTTCCATATTCTGTATTTGATTTTGTAATTGACTTATCAGTATATTCTTATGCTTCAAACGTTCCTTTAAGTTCTCAACTGAAAATTAGTTTTTTGTTGCAAAATTTCCCAGTGAGCCTGCCACCTCTGTAGTGAAGTCTTCGTCTTCCAAGGCTTGTCCATATAATAGCACCCTGTGCTTTTTGACAGTTTCACCTTCCCTCTAGTGTGTTTCTCTCTTTACCACAACTCTTCTCTTCTTACTGAAGAAGAATTTTGAAGGAGGCATTTCTGCTATCGAAATAGGTGTGAGGTCTTCTATGAATACAACCTTGACATTCGGGTTACCTTTACTGAACTGTAGAGGTGTGACGGACTGGATAGGACTTCCTATCTTAGTGGATAGTGGATTTTCAGTCATGTCATTAGTTTTTTCTGTCAAGGTCTCAGTTTGATCTTTATCTTGATCACATGATACATTTGTTGTCGTGGTGTTTCCTTTCTGAGTCAACACCTCAGTCTTCTCCAAGCTTTCTCGGTTTCCTTGTCCGTTGGAGCTCACTGTATCTAAACCTTGGGTCTTTGTTTTTTGTGTAGATGGAGGTGTCAGGTTTTATCATTGCAACACTTTGGGAGGATATTCCTTAGATGTTTCTGGAAATTATAAAAATCGGTTATTTTATCTGGTGACAAAGCTCTAACTTGATTCAGGACCTCTTGATGGGACCTTTCTCCTCAAAACATCTCATCTTGGGCGGACTCTTCATGTTCATATCTTTTCAAATTGTAGCTAGCCATGTGATTACCTACGATCTTATGTGGATCATGCTTCTTAAATTCAATATCAACCAGCCCGATTTCTCCTAGGGTCACGACCTCTACTTTCTAATGGCCAAAATACAGTAAAGAAAACGTACCAATCTGTAGGAGAAAAGAGTTCCATACCTTTTTATGTACCACTTTCAAATCCTTACTAATCCCTCCAAGCATAGTTTGATGTGATACCTCACGACACACCAATCGATTTAGAAAAAATTGAGGCAGAGCATGTGGAGGGACCAAACATCCAAAAACCCTAATATAGGAGAAATGTTCCTCAATATACCAATTTGTTATTCTACCCAAATTAGTCACAATTTTGTTAGAAATTATGGGAGGTGGGTAGCCATATATAGCGGTGTGCATCAGCACCAACACCCAATTGCAGATTTCATAAAAGAAATCATTCACCTTCTCCTCCCAAAGATTTGAATGATAGATATGTATGGTTTCAGCACTATTTGGAGTCCAACTCTATCCCATCAGAGGAAAAGGCATCATAAAACAGACGACGTCCTTGATATAAGTCGACATGAAAAATGGGGTCGGTTTCCCTTTGGCTTTTAGTGACTAATACTCTGTAATCTCTGTAACCAAATTATCTGACAATATCTTGGCCCAATCAAAAGAATACCCCTTTTCTACTATGTGTATAATAGGTACCCACTGTAAAAATAAATGGGTTGTGTTTTCCTTCCTGTAGATTCTACACATCATCATTGCTATATATATTATATGAGGTTCTAATGCAGCAACTATGTATATGCCATGGGAGTCATCTATGAACTTCTCGGGGCAAGAGTACCAGTCCTTAATTAAGTTGGGAAGGTTTTTCCTATATTGGGCACACTCTTTCTTGTCAAATTCTAATAAGAAACTACAATCATAAATGAAGTTTGGTGTTGAAGACAATTTGTACATCACCTGTAGATGTTCTGGCTGAAAATATCCAACTATGACCTTTTATGAATTGAAAATTGTTCTGGTTGGGATATCCACGTGCTCTAGCGCCCAACCAATCATATCATTGTAAGGAAAGAGCCTAGGCCTCATCTCTATCTTATGTAACTCTGACTGGGTGACAATTTTGTATTTGGTAGCTATGTCCTCTTTCTCATTGTCACTTGAATCATACGGGAAATTTACCAATTCATACTCTAGACTATTTGATATTTGTGTCTAGGATTTAACAGTGTCTATGCTTCTGGGTGAGGTGTCGGAGAGGACATCTGCATTTTGGATCGAACTTTCACCAATTGTTTTAGGTGCTTTCCATGGATTCATGGTATCAGGCCTTTGAACTCTATTTTCTGCCACATGAAATGCGTAAAATCCTTTAGCTGGGAAAACTTACTGCTCAGTAAAAACGCATAATGAAATTCAAATCCACATCAATTTCCTTTAATTGCATCGATAAACCAATGCCTTTACTGACTGAGTATGTACTTTCTTTAATGAATCATATTGAAGCGGTGGCTCAAGATCTTATTTGGGATGATTGTCGTAAATGCATTATTAATGTCATTTATTTTTTGGTGGTTCATGCTCGGGAAAAGAACAGACAAAATTTGAATTTAATCGAGTCATCATTAGGTGATGGGTTATTTAAGAGATAATCATTTTTAAGGCTTCAATTAATCGTATTTATCATTAAGTAAATTTTGGAATTTTGGCTCTCGGGAGATCTTATAGCAACCTAAGCTATAACTTCTAAAACGTGAAATCGCGATATGATTAATTAATTTTAATTGCGTTTAACCCTTTTAATTAATCATGATTAACCTCAAATATTTTGGGGTTTCGAGTCTCGGGATATTGATAGTCAATATATGTTAGGATCCCCGAAACATGAAATCGCGATACGATTTATTAATCGTTAATTGTTCTTAATCCTTAATTAACCTCGTTTACCACTTAAGACAATTTCGTGATTTTAGATATCGGGACTTTGGAAATACTACATGTTGAATTACTTGCATCGCAAAACTCTGAAATGCAACATTTGAAAGTATTCTTTTAGTGATTTGACTCGTTAACGAGTAGGCGGCTCCATAACTTTTAAGATATTAGGATCGTTTGATTGAACAAGAGACTTCATCAATAGTGAGAATCAAGTGCGCATTGTTTTTATTTAAATAGGAAAGAAATATATTTAAAGTCTAAAATATATAAAAATATATGTGTTCCAACAATTATTATCATACCATTTCAAAGCAGTGTCTTTCTTGAGCAAGGAATTAATAGGTTTGACCCTCTTTGTGAAGTTTGGAATAAATTGTCTGATAAAATTGTTCTTCCCAAAGAAATATTGAAAATAATTTTTGTTAGCGGGAGGTCGTACATCCTTGATAGATTGAATTATTTCGGGGTCGATAGAAATACTTTCCTTTGATACAATGAGTCCCAATAATTTTCCTTTGTCTACACCAAAGATGGACTTCTTGTGGTTAAGGGATATACCATATTTCCTACATCGCTAAAATAGTGTTCTCGGGTGTGAAATGTGAGCATCTCTATCTTTGACACAACTTTCAAATCATCTTGGTATATCTCTATGATCTTTTGGATCAAGCCTCGAAAGGAAAAATCTATTTCCCTCTGGAATATTGATTTTGCATTCATGAGGCTGAAATGCATTCTTAAGTACATGTACATTCTCAATGGAGTGGTGAATGGTGTCTTAAGTTGATCTTCCATTTTGACCAAGACTTGATTGTAACCAGAGAATCCATCTAACATGGACATCATTCCAGCCTCAATGACCATTTGCAGCAAATGTTCCATGTTTGGGAGAGGGTAGTTTTTTTTCAATGATAGTTGATTGAGGTTTCAAAATTCAACACACGCTCTGATGTCCCCATTCTTCTTTCGTACTACTACAAGGTTAGACATCCATGAATAATATCTAATAGGGACTATGATACCAACATCTGTCATTTTTTGAAGCTCCTTTTAGATCTAGGTTTCAAACTTTGGGTTAATATGCCATAGTTTTTGTCTAAATGGCTTGGCACCTTCGGTATGACATGGTGAATGCCATCACTATTATATTCATTTAGGTCATCATAAGTCCAGGTGAAAAAATCCTTAAACTGTTGAATGAGGTCAATTATTTTACTTATTTCATATTTAGTAGTCCCTTCCCCTATTTTTATCATTCTTGGCTCCATGTTCCTCCCTATGTTGAACTCTAACACCTTGTCGGATTGTTCTTCAACATGTTTTCCTCTATAAACTCCATGCCTATCAAATATTTGTTCCAAGGGAATGGATCATTTCAGGAGGGTGTTGTTGGGAATATTTATGATGTTGATACCAATGGATTCGGTAAGGAAATTCACTTGGGAGTCATAAAATTCCTTGTTATTTTCTAGGAATCTGAGGATTTAAGCATCGTCATCAAAGAATTGTTAGTGTTATACATTGTCAAAGACCGAGGGCCTAAAGACAACTTCCAATTTTCACAAATATTGTAAGGGACCCTCACAAGGTTGTAAGGTGGATCATGAGACTGTCAAAGCATCAGCCACATGATTTTCCTCTCTAGAGATTGCCTCAATTGATATTTCTCCATAATATCCCATGGTGTCCCTTACCAAATCCCTATAATTCTTTAACCTTTCATTCTTCATGGAAAAATTATAATTCACCTGGGAAACTACTAGATCAGAGTCTCATATGACCCTTATGTGCTTGATCTTCATGTTGATGGCTAGGTTGAGACCTATAAGAAAATCTTCATACTCAACATCATTGTTGGTGCAATCGTAATCTATTCTATATGAGAAGTAAAAGGTCTCTCTAGAGGGGGTTGTAGGGACAATACCCTCTCCTTAATTGAAACTAGAACGAGAACCCTCGAATTCTAAAATCCATGTCCCATTAGGGTTTTGGCATGGCTCTCTTTCAAAAGTTGGGTCAATTGCAAATAGGTTCCCCATTCAATCATCTAGGCAAAATATTTGATCTGTGGGGTACTTGGGGGTCTCAAATTGACACCTGGTGATAGGTTCCTTGTAGAGGGTGATAAATCCACCTTCCGATCAAGGGATGGTGGCACTTGACCCATTCATGTGGAAAATCCCACCTAAGGATGGCACTAACTCTATGGATAGAAACATTCCCCAACTATTGGGAACAACGATCACGACCATGTTGATAAAAAAAGATACATCACGGAAAGCATCAAGATCAACCTTAAGGTCCTTTATAATACTGCATACCATGAGAGGTCCAAATTCTGACTCGCACATATTCTGAGATGGTGGTGATATGACAAGGCCAATTTGTTGCATGATTTACCAAGGCATGATGTTGGTGAAGGCACTTGAGTCCAACACACAATTATGAAAGATGAGCCCATTTACTTAGAGGGTGATGAAGAATGGTGTAGGTTCACCATATTTATTATCGACGTTGTCAACCTGGAAGAAAACGGGGGATTCCCCTTGATATTATTCTCTACCAAGGTCTCGAAGATCATCGTATTATTCCTCCTTAGGGTCAAATGATGGGGGAACTTCATCAAATCTAGATGTTGTTGATTCTGGGTCATATTGTGGAGGGAAAAATGTATGGGCTTATTCTTCAAAAGTAAAATGTTTGTCCACACAATCTTCATTCATGAAGGTCTGAGAATGTGTACTTTCTCAATCCCAATACAACTAGATTAAATTGGCGTAACAACAAGATATCTCACCAATGTCACCTAAGTGAGAAATCCCCACTTTTTAGGGATGGAAAAATTCCCAACCCAAGGGAGGCATCCCTGGTGACCTAAAGGGTTGAGTAAGCTAAGGACATGGTTAAGATATACCCCCCTTTCACTAGTAACCCAAGTCAAGAAGGTCTATGTTTGAGAAATTGAGGTAAAGAGGAGTAACTTGTGTACCTACCCAGAATAAGAACAATATAGCATGTATATAGCAATTTCCAAGTACCAAAATGATAGTAGAGCCTCAAAATACAATAGACAAATGTATATTAGCAGTGGATGAAGTGAAAATGTATAAAATTATCAGTTTACAACAACAACTAATCTTTTGTAACAGCCACAAGAAAAAATACTCAGAATAGGATGAAAGTATAATGAAAACTTAACATTTATTCCATAGATTAATTAACACTTTCTTAGAGAAATTTTTGAGTGTGTTAAATCAATGTTAGTTGAGTGTGTGCAACAAATTATAAGGTTTTAGATGGTTGTAGAAATATATTTGTAACAATAGAAACACAATTAGTCAATTTAGCTAGGCTAGAGTTAGTAAAGGTTAGTAAGAGCTTAGGAGAATAAAATGTAAGAGTTGTTTGATCAATCCTTCAAAAAAGAAAGTAAGAACCAATGCCTTTTGGGCTTATGGAGTCAATTATAGCAGCAAATTAACTTGGAGAAACAAATGATAATACTTGTAAAAGGACAAAGAAACAAATGCTAGAGGTGTTGGCACTTCAAGACCTCAAGCATTCAAGTCTCAAGGATGAATTCCACTAGAGCGTAATCACTTTTAGGCCCCAATGAATCCTTATCTCCTTGGATTGCTGAAATATATTATTGCAACAAGCAACTAGAATAAGGCTACTAAAGTGTTAGAACTTTAGGGCTTTAGAATCCTATCCTAGATAAGATATCCTTGACAAGTCAACAAGTAGAAAGTCTAGAGAGAGAAAGAAGTTCTTTATGTTTCTCTCCTAGGGTTTTAAGCAAGTAATTTCATAATCTTCAATATGAAACAAGTAAAATCACCACACCCCCATTTATTACACAAACAAAATTGCATATTTTTACTCACTTCACCAAGAATAACCAAGCAAAACCCTAGTTGAAGACTTTACACCACAAAATAGCCAAGAGACATCACCAAAAAGATTCTCCAAGAGGTGTGCACTAGTTCAAGACAAAAATAGCTCCAAGACAGCGAAATTTCAGTCCAAGTATCCTCTTGTGAGTAAAATTTATGATGTAAAAATGAATTAGGCTAGCCATATTTATATGGGAAATCCTAGCCTTATTAATCAAAAGTTGTGTATTTTCTTAAATTTGAGCCTACTTCTTAATTTGCTCACTAAAATTACAAAAATCCAGAATTTACACAAAAATATCCCTAAAAAGGGGGACATCATCCCTTCTAGGGTGACATTAGGCTCTAAATGAGGGACATTGAGCTTGGAAGGTGTAGCACTAGGTCTCCAAAGGCCACGTACCAACCCAACAAGGTAAATCTAGGAGGGTGTAAGCCTTTTTACTCCTCCTAGCAACCTTTGCAATATCCCTTTCAACAAAAACCAATGATAAAAATAGATAGAGAATGTATTCCCTTATACTCCTCCAAGGGTGTAGCCAATAAAAACCATGGAACCAAAAAGAAAACTAACAATATGCATATTTTCCTTACTAATTCCAAAAAATGCATGCCAAGATAAACCCTAGTTACCAAGTATTCCATCACCAAAGAAAGAGAAAAAGCCTCCAAGAGATAGTGCACCACTTCACTCCACAAAACAAGAGATAATCCATATCACAAGAGAGAGAGAGAGAGAATGAATTTTCCCAAGAGGGGTGCAAATTTTAGCCAAGTATCCTCTCCAAGATGGGAGATTTATGTGTTAAAATGAAATGAAATGATTCTTATTTATACATATCTTCTAAAAAGTGTTTGTCCACTTAACCTAGGGTAAACCACAAAATAAGGGAGGCATTTCCCTTTATTTTTTCCCTTTACAAAGTAATATTATTTTTTCACATAAGAAAAACCCTAAAAAGACATGATGTCACCCTTCTAGGGCAAGGTTTGACACTTTGAGCAAGTCATTTGAGCTTGGATATGAAACATTGGGCCTACAAAGGCCTACTCATTGAGTGCTAGGGTATCCTCCATCAATCCAAGGCTTCTATCCATTAAAAATGTGCCATGTGTCCAGTCAACAACACGACCACTTCAAACCCTAGACCCCAACAAGATGGCAAGCCCCAAGATGTAGCGCTCTAGCCTCCAAAGGCAAATCATTGGGGTGTTTAAGGGATAGGAGAGGTCCTATGATATGTCTCTCAATCCTCCAAATACTACAATCATCACCCAATGTGTGGGCCATGGCATCCAACCTATGGGCTTCTTCCCCCAATGAAGGCCCAAGTTGGGCTTGTAACTCCAAATCGTCCACTAGTCAAGGTCTTGCAAAGACAAACAAGTGTTCCCTCCAAGGGTATCAATTCAAACATATGATAGCAAGTAAAATCACGCCTAATACATGAAGTACCTAAATATGTGCATCAAAACTGCCTCATCAAATTAAACAAGTGTTCAAAGACCCTATGCAATTGATCAAGTTTAGGTATGGGAGGGGTGTCATAAAAACCCTATTGGGTGAGCCAAAACCCTCAAGTAGGGGATGATTCCAAAGGTAACCCCTTCAAGGTTGAAATATCCATGATTCCGTCGATCGAGATATTTGCTACTGATCTACTATTATGTCTTGCAGATCTTATACACTAGGGGTTTCTGGATGCGTTTCAGTTGTATGTTTGAGATCTTAATGGTTATTGCATGTGCATGTGGGTTATTGCATGTGCATGTTGGTCATTGCATGTGCATGTTGGTTATTAAATGTGCATGTTGCATATTTAAGGTTTAAACAACATATAAAGGATGCATGCAAAAGTAGAGAACATCAATTGCCCAATATCATGTAAAATAACAGTTCGAGCATGGAAATACAATAGCCTACTGGAAATATACAATATAAATGTCAGTCAGATCTCATGGATCAGTACTGGAATACAATCAAATAACATAAAAATACCTGTGATCAGAAGATGATGGAAGATCTGATGCATGCACAGAAAGATCGTCAAAAATGTGGTTCCGGAGAAATACGGTAACCGCTACCAGCTGGGAAAACTTGTCCAGAAGAATGGACCATTGGAATGCACCGGAAACTGCTCCAATAGAAGCACCCTGGCCTCTAGACTGAAATGGATGAGTGTCTGATCTCGGATCTGGTCTCTAAGGCACTGGATCTGGACCCCTGGGGGGGTTGCACCCCTCCTAGAGCACTGGATGTGCCCAAAAGGACTACACCAATGGAATATACCATTATATGGCTCAAAACGATTGTCTCACCAAATAAGGAAATGGGTCGGAAGGATTTTTTTGGATCTACTCTGAAACTCTGCATGCAACACCAAATGTTTGTCCATAAGAGTTGCACCCTAAATGGATGAATGAGTCGATCTGCAAGATTCCACCATCATAATCTGATGATATATGGATCAATATAAGCACCCTGGATAGATCTCAAATGGGTTGGAAGGAAACTGCAATCTAGATACGGGTCTCGTGCAGCTCTCCAAACCCTCAAACTAGCTTGCGTCCTCACTGGCTGAGTTGTGCACTCTGCAATGGATACTCCTGAAAAGTATGGTGAAATAATTGCATGTTATCTTCGATGGGATAGGGTGTGTCTCTCAACACGGAAACTGATCAATGGTGGTGTTTTCCTCCAGAAATCCACAAAACAGTAAGGTCGTCTCTCCTCCTCCTCTGGGAACTCTCAACATCAAATCATAACAATGCATAATGAGGAATTAGGTCAAATTCCTCCCTTTATACCTTTCCCAATCTAATTCACCATTGACCACACTTAAGCTAGGCGTTTTTCCTCTTAAAGTGATTTATTTGTCAATTAAGTCCCCCTTTAACACCTTTTCATTCTAATTCTTCGTTGACTTAGGGTTAAGTGACTTTTCCTAAGTATTTTGGCTTAATTCATCGTTTAGCCATCAATTCCTCCTTATTTCTCCATCTTGTTCCCTGTTTGTGCCTAAATATAGTCTACGGGAACATATAGACTACTAAGTCACTCCCTGCTAGCCTACTCTTCGGAACGTGACATCACAGTCCTCCCTTCCCAAGATTGCTTGTCCTCAAGCAACATCAATCCTGGGTGTTGCAAGATATGCTCTCCCTCCCATGTGGCATCCTCCACTAGAAGACCCCTCCATATAACCAAGCACTCTCTGATGATCCTGCTTCTCAATTTGTGTTCTCTCTTCTCTAGTACCTCCTCTGGCACTAGTTCCAACTGACCCTCCTCATACAAGGGTGGAAACTCCTGTGAAATGCTAACATGTTGTCCCACAACCTTTTTAAGGCTCGAGACGTGAAAGACATTATGAATCTTTCTACCTTTCGGTAGATCTAGCTCGTATGCCACCTCACCTATCCTCCTGATGACTCTGTAAGGCCAATAGAACTTCAGCTTCAGCTTCTCTGCTCCACTCCTCTTCAAGGAGGATTGTCGGTATGGCTGTAATCGCAGGAAAACCAAATCCCCTACCTCAAAACTGCGCTCAACTCTGTGTCAGTCTGCATATATCTTCTGTTTATTCTGAGTTGACTGCAAGTTCTCCTTTGTTGATTGAAGAATCCTTTGACTCTCCTCCACCCAATCCTTGGCTCCCGGGACCCTGTTGTCCCCAAACATAGTCTCTATTAAGGAGGGTGCATCGTATCCATACAATGCCCTAAACGGTGACATCTTGATAGACATATGGTAAGTTGTGTTGTAGAAATACTCACCCATATGTAACCATCTCACCCAAGTGCATTGTTTCCCCCCCACATAGTTCCTCAGATACCCTTCCACCCATTTGTTGATGATCTCTGTCTGCCCATCTGTCTGTGGGTGGTAGTTGGTACTCGTGGCTAGCTCTGTGCCTGTTAATCTGAAAATATCCTGCCAAAATGCGTTAATGAAGCACCCATCCCTATCACTGACTATCTGCCTGGGTAACCCGTGCAACCGAAATACCTCCCTAAAAAACAAATATGCTACCTATATGGCCTTGTAGTCTGTGGGTATGGTGAAGAAATGTGCGAATTTGGTTAGTCTTTCGACCACCACAAATATACAGTCCTTTCCTTGTACTCTAGGGAGGCTTGTAATGAAATCCATGGAAATGCTCTCCCATTTCTGCTCTGGAATGGGTAGAGGTTGTAGTATCCCTGCAGGGTGTGTCTGCTCGGACTTGTTCTATTGAGAAGTCATGCACTCTCGTATGTGTTTCAGCGCATCATCCTTGAGACCCTTCCATGAGAATCTCTCCCTGATCTGCCTATAAGTTTTGAAGTACCTCACAAGCAAATTTGTTTTTGGAGTATTCCACCAACAAATGAGCTTTCCAATCTGTACAAATGTCCATCATCAAACATCCTACTAGCCTCTTGGACAAGGCATCCACCACAATATTCCTTTTTCCCTTGACATACTCAATATCAAAGTAAAATGCTTGGATCTTTGAGACCCACTTCTGCTGCCTCTCTCTGAGGTCTTTCTGGTCAAGGAAATACTTGAGACCATTATGATCAGTCTTCACTACAAACCTCCTGCCAACCAAATACTGCCTGAATTTGGTTAAAGCATGCATGATCGCTAGCATATCCTTGTCGTAAATAGGATAGAGTCTCTCCGACTCGTCGAGCTTCCTGCTCTCAAACACAATGGGGTGGCCCCCCTGCATCAAGACTGCTCCAATCCCCACCCCTGATGCATCACCCTCTAAGACGAATGGCTGAGAAAAGTCTGGAAGGGCTAGAACATGGCATGTGCTTATAAACTCCTTCATTTTGTTGAATGTCTGTTGTGATTCCTCTGTCCAATGAAAATCACCCTTCTTTGTCAAGTCTGTGAGTGGTGCTCCCAACTGTGAAAAACCCTTGACAAACCGCATGTAGTAACTGCATAACCCAAAGAATCCTCTCAGCTCTGTGAGATTCTTGGGTGTTGGCCAATCCACAATGGCTCTGATATTTTCCTGGTGAGCCTGTACTCCCTGCCCACTGATGATATTCCCTAAGTACAGTAGTTCCCTCATCCCAAATTCACATTTGGATTCCTTGGCATATAAATATTGTGCCTTCATAATATCCAAGACCTTCCCCAAGTGTGCTAAATGCTCATCCCATGTCTTGTTGTAGATCAATATATTGCCAAAGAATACCAGAAGGTACTTCCTCAACTGTCCTCTAAAGATATGGTTCATGCAAGACTGGAAAGTGGTTGGTGCATTGGTCAATCCAAATGGCATGACCAAAAACTCAAAATTTTTGAAATGGCATCGGAACATTGTCTTCTCAATGTCCTTCTCCCTAATGTTGATCTGATGGTATCCTAAATGTAGATCAATCTTAATGAATAAGACTGCCCCATGTAACTCATCCATCAGCTCATCTATGCGTGGAATGGGGTAACAATTCTTGATCATTTTCTTGTTGAGCACTCTATAATCGATGCACATCCGTAATGTTCCATCCTTCTTCAGTACTAGTACTACTGAAGATGCAAAAGGACTCCTACTAGGCCTCATATGCCCCATAGCGAGCAATTCTTTGATTTCTTTCTCAATTTTTTCCTTAAATTTCTTGGTGTGTCTATAGGGTGTTGTAATCACCGGTGTAGCCCTTGCCTCTAACTCAATCATGTGCTCAAAACCCCTGTCTGGCGGTCTCCCTGGTGGTATCGGCCCAAATACTGGCTCATAATGTCCCAGAAGCTCTCTGATCTATGGATGGTACTGCTCCCTACCCTCTGAGTCTTTTTGCGTGGTGATCCAACACTCTACTGCATAAGCCACGTCACCATGACAGAAAATATGCTCCATCCTCTTTGCCGATACTGCTCGAGGTGCCCCTGTAGACATGCCTCTCAGCACAACTCTCGATCCAATGGCATCTCTGAAGCTCATGGTCAATGTCTGATAGTTGAACCCGATCTCCCCCAATGAATATAACCACTGTACTCCCAACACGACATCCGTATCTGATAGGTCAACTACATAGAATGTGTCAGTCATGGTGTAGTTGCCTAGTTTGACCTCTAGGTTAGGGATCATGTCCAAGCATGTCATTGTGTATCCATCAGCCACTGCCACATGGAATCCCTCAAACTGCTCTGTGTTTAACCCCCTCCTAGCTACTAAGGATGCATCTATGAAGTTGTGGGTGGCCCCACCATCGACTAAGGTTGTCATGCATTGCCATTGTACAAGGCCCTTGATCCTGAGAGTGTTGTACCTGGGTAAGCCTGAAAGGGTGGCTATGGTTCCCCCTTTCACCTCTCTACGAGGTTTTTCCTCCTCCTTTTTGGCGGTTACATTTTCATCATTGTGCCAACTTGGCAGCTGGCTCGTGCGAAAGCATAGGCTTTCCATTTTTACCGTTGAAACGCTTTCGGTGGTTAACCGCATTCTTTCTTTGACCTCTTAACTGTCAGGAACAAAGGCTTCCAGTGGTTAATGAGCGCATTTCAGGCTCGACTAAACCACTGAAACCTGAGATTCTGACTTTTGCTTGACCAAACCAAATCCAAAATTTCTTTTGAGCTTATTTACAAAATACAGACTCTCTAACCTACTTACAAAAATTTAGGAATAAAATTTAGACCAAAACCTATCACCTCAAAAGAAAAATTTACACCAATTTAATTGAGGAGATAACAATGGCTCCTATTGGGGATGAACACCTCCCTGTGAGGTTTCAAGAACCATAGAATCAATGCCTTTCTTGAAAAAAGAAAATTAAAAACTATCTGCTAGTGCTTCCATTGGGCATGGAGTTATTCTGCAAAAATAAAAACTAAGACTAGCATTACAATGTCTAGGCTTCACAGCCTTTAGACAAAATAGAGTTTTAAAAATCACCCGTTTACCAAGCCACCGAACATTTCTTCACCTCCCAGATTCTACAGCATGAAAGTGTTGTTATTCTGTACTTGGGGTATCATGAAAGGACCGGTCCACAAAGAATCAAACTTGCTATGCTTGCCTTTATCCTGTCTAAGAGTATCCCATTTTAGAACCCAGTCACCAATCTGAAAATTGTCCACCTTCACCTTTCTATCAAAAGTATTTTTGATCTTCTTTTGATGAGCCTCTGATTTGTCCACTAACTGTTTGCGGGCTTGCTGCAGTTCCACCAAATCAAGCATTCTTCTTACCATATCATTTGACTCAGTTTGTTCTTCCTAAAAGAATCTAGCCACTGGTAAAACTAATTGAACAGGAAAAATAGCATCAGTCCCATAGACCAATTTGAATGGAGAGGTTCCTATGGACTTTTTGATAGTTACTCTGTCTTCCCACAGAGAAAATTTCAGTTTAGAATCCCAATTCTTTTTGTTTTCCTCTAACAGTTTTCTGATGATTTTGATTAAGCTCTTATTGGATGATTCAGCCAAGCCATTACCTTGAGGGTAGTAGGGGGTCAAATTTACCAATTGGATGCCCATTGATTTACACATGTCTATTAATGCCTCTACTTTGAACACTGCTACATTATCTATTACCAGCCTTTTGGGACAACTGAATCTGCTCAAAATATTCTCATAAAGAAACTTCATGACTACCTAGTGAGTGGCATTTCGGGTGGGAATCGTCTCTATCCACTTTGTAAAATAATCTATGGCTACTAAGATCCACTTATGCTGACCACTAGATGAAGGATTTATATCACCTATAAAATCTAAACCCCACTGCCGAAAAGGGCCATTCACCACTATAGGTCTCAGGGTAAAGATTTTAGTTGTTATTTTCCCATAAATCTTTGACATTTGTCACAAGATTTGACGAAGGCACACACATCTGAGAAGAGGAAAGGCCAATAGTATCCAACCCTTAGGATTTTATGAATAGTGGTCTTCCAGTAATGATGACCTCCACAAACACTTGAATGAAACTGATGTGTAACTTCAACTAACTCTTCTTTGTCTAAACATCTGAGAAGCAAACCACCAGGGTCTTTCCAATATAACAGATTATTGTAAATGCAGAATTTGATAGCTCTGAGCTTAAGGGATCGAGCTTGAGTCATACTGAGTTCAGGAGGAACTTCTAGCTTTTGCAAAAAATGTATAATACCTTAATACCATTCATAAGAAGACAAGTGCTCTGCCACTTGTTGATTGCTATATTGTCCATCCGTTGCCAACTCTGCCTGCAAATTCACTTAACTTTCTCCAATGAAATTTATGTCCAGCAGCTCATGATTTTCCTTCGTTAAGAGCTTAGAAAGGCCCTGGCCTTTCACCAATTTGGTGGGCTTTACTTCAATGTTGAACTCAATCAACTTTGCAATCCATCTAGCTCTCTTTCCGTCAATATCAGGCTGAGTCAAAACATCTTTCACGGAGGGTGAAGGGACGTATGCAATGACTTTTGAGTGGAGGATATAAATTCTGAAGGATTTTAAAAATTTTATGAGAGCATAGACTTGTTTTTCAATAGGATCATACCTTATTTCAGCGTCTCTGAGTGTTTTCCTAAAGAAAGCAACTGGGTGATCCAAATTGTCATCATCTTTTTGTAACTGAACTGTTGCCACTGTGTCGTAAGAAGCAAAGGAAAAAACGTAGAAAATCTTACTGTAATCAGGGCTTATCAGAGTCGGGGATTCCATGATAGCTTGCTTGATATCCTGAAATGAATTCCTTGTGTTGTCTGTCCATTTTATCTCAGACCCCTTTTTCAGCATACATGTTATGTGTTTAACTAACTCAGCAAAATTTGGCACAAATCTTCTAACAAAATTTATCTTACTGAGCAGCGATTGAATATCCTTTTTTGATCTTGGAAAGGACAACCTATGAATTGATTCCACCCGAGCTGGATCAATCTTTACACCTTCTACTGAGATGATGTGGCCTAAGATCTTACCTTTCCTAAGAGAAAACTGGGACTTTTTGGGATTCAATGAGATTCCGCACTGCCTGCATTTCAAGAGCACTCTTTTTAAATGCTTTAGATGCTCCTCATGACTGTTGGAATATACTGTGATGTCATCAAGATATATGAGGACAAACTTGTCCTTTTCTCCCACGAAAGCTATGTCCATGGCCCTTTGGAACGTGGCCCCGACATTCATTAATCCGAATGGCATCTTGGCGTACATAAAGGTACCCCAAGGAGTAGTAAATACAGTCTTCTCCTAGTCATCGAAGTGGACAGAAATTTGATTATAGCCAGAAAAACCATCTAGGAAAGACATGACATTAGCCCCTAAAATCCTTTGCAACAAATGTTCCATCTTAGGTAGGGGATAGTTGTCTTTCTTAGAGCATATGTTTACGTTTCTAAAGTCCACACATAATCTGACCTCACCATTTTTCTTTCTCACTATCACTAGATTTGCAATCCATTTGGAGTATCTGAAATGGATTATGATCTTGGCATCGAGAATCTTTTTAATTTCTCTTTCAATCATAGGCAGAAGAAGAGGATTGATAGGTCTAAGCTTTTGTTTGAAAGGAATGGTGTCTTTCTCAAAAGGGATCTTGTGTTGAATGATATCAGGGTTGTAAGTCTTTAGATCACTATATTTCCAAGAAAAAACATCAGAAAATTCTTTCATCGAACTTCTAATCAGCAGTCAATTCAGAAGACAGATTTATGAATTTAGGTTGGATTTCACCCCCTATGTTGTGCTCGTGAACAGCAAGATCTTTCTCCTTTTTATCTATCTTGTAGGGAACATCATTGTGATCGAAAAGTTTTTCGAGAGGTACCAAACCTCGAGGTATATAATTGTTAGGTAGTTGAACAATATCATGTTGACCCAATATTTGTTTTAGCTTGGGCTTATGGGATTCCTCTACATTTAGATTCTGCTGGTCAACATGCATATCAGAAAATTCATCTACCACTTGAAGAAATATGTTAAGTTCATCATCATCCTCAAAAAAATTCCAGTATTTAATATTGTCGAGCAAAGATGGTCTATGTTTTACTTGGATCTCATAACTGAGCCTGGGGGGCATGGGAGGAATGAACATGCTGGCTGAAACAACAATGGAATCGGCAAGATGATTCATATCCCTGGGTATATAAGAAATTTCAAAAACAGAAAAAGAATCTCGCACTTTCCATACCTCATCCCGGTAGACTTTCAATCTGACGTGCTTTGCTTGGAAGGTATTGTTTACC
This sequence comes from Picea engelmannii, assembly GCA_009831015.1. NCBI lineage: Eukaryota > Viridiplantae > Streptophyta > Pinopsida > Pinales > Pinaceae > Picea > Picea engelmannii. Next base: position 3,633 of record WSFP011430147.1, on the reverse strand, counting down.
TATTGTATAATGAGGTCTGCATCTCCAAATACCTTTAAACCTTTTATCCCCATCTCCTTAGCTGAATTTAATCCCAACAGCAAGGCCTCATATTCTGCTATGTTGTTAGTAGTTCTGAAATCGAGCTTGAAAGACAAAGATATAGTCTCCTTTGAAGGAGAAATCAAAACTACCCCTGCACCTGTTGAATCTTTAGTACTAGCCCCATCAAAATACATGGTCCAGACTGAAACGTTCTTATCATCAGTTTTTTGTTCAATAGGCTTCACAAGCTGCATAGGAGTTGATTGATAATCATCTATTTGAAGAATTCACGACCCAAAATCTGTATCCACGGCATAAATAGGATGATTTACAGAATTTTTTGCATCGTTGATGATGTAGGCAAGTTGATTCTCTCTGTAAATTCTTTTCAGCTCTCCCCCAAACACCAAAATCGTAGCATGTGAAAGATCCATCTGCAAGGTACCTCCTAAGATTTTTCCCCATGGACGAGACAAGAGGAGCATGAACTTAGGTGGGAAATAAACAACCACCACATCAATTACCATGCTTCTCATTGGCAATTGGGCAAGGTTTATAACAAGGTCTTTTATGAGGCCAAGGCATCTGACTCTCCTAGAATCGAAAGAGAAGAGATCATGATATGGTTTGGTGACCTCAAGACCAAGCTCATCCATCACTGCTTTGGGCATAATATTATGTGACGCCCCGAAATCAAGCAAGCAATTGTGGAGGATATTATCATGGACATTTAGGGATATGTAGAATGGTGGACAAGAATCATCTTGGTCTTCTATCATAGGCCCTATAGTTATTGTTGGATTGTCATCTTGTAGGTTAACAAAATTAGTAGATGAAGAGGTCTTTGGCTCAAGGGACTTCAGGATGGCTGATTTAAATATTTCATTCTTCATGAGTTCGGTTAAAGGAATAGGTATCTTTACTTTCTGAATTTTTAATTCAAAATTAAAAGAGAAAGTTGATTTATCAGAAGCTTTTACCTCATTGGAAGGATATTTGAGACTGAATTGCTCCTTGTATAGGGGTTGTGTCTGCTTATGTTGTTGTTTTGCAGGAGAGGAGGTCTGTTTTACATGAGCGGCAAGTTGCTTGGCAGCAACTTCTTTACTCTTCACGGGAGCAGCAACTTCTTTGTTCTTCACAGAAGCAGCGAGCAATGGTTTCGAGACAGCACTCTTGGATCTTAAGTTATAACCTTTCTGATCATCTTTCAAGTAGACAGATTCTTCGATACTTCCCACATGAATTTGTTGGTCCATCAGGGCTTCTTCATAGTCTACTTGTGTCAAAAAGGAAGAATCATTTTCATCACCAAAATAGTTTATTTCATATGCTTCTTTGACTTCATCGTGAGATGGTTGTTGTTCTTCATCTAACATTGCATTTTGAAAAGGTGGTCTGATTCTTTGATCATCAACTGCATTCCTGTCTCTCTGAAGGATCTGGACTTGGGGATTGTTCCTTCTGTAAGGGAAAGCATTTGGATTTCTCGGGGCAAAAGTATTTGGCTCTTTTTTCCTTGTTGGTTGTTGATTCTGGACCTTCAATGTTGACATTTCAGATGTCAAATTGTCCAACATCTTTGCCATCTTTTCCATTTTACTATTAGAAGAAGAAGAGGGATCAACAACAAACTTCTTTCTCTCAACCTTTCCTTTGATCTTATGACATGATGTAATGTTTGATTCAACCTCGAGGGTAGCATCTTGCATTAAAGCAAGTGTGGCTGATCATCTTTCTCTGAGGATTAGACAAAAATCTGGATCAAAGGTAGCAGAGAATGTGATCTTTATCGATGCATCACTTGGTTTGATCTCTGCAGGGATCTTACCAAACATTCTATTAAACCTTTTGATGAAGTCTGAGACCAACTCTCCATCTTCTCTCCTTAAATTTCCAAACTCAGAAATGTAGTATAACAGATCTCTTCTTTCTCCCCAGTGTTTTAAGAATACCTCATCTAATTGTTCAATACCTGTGACTGAATTTGTTGGTAGCTCTTTGAACCACTTTCGGGCCTGGCCATCCAAACTCTGAACAAAAACTTTGGTCCACACATCTTCTTCTGAAATGTTAATATTTTCAGCATAAGCATAAAAAGCTTCAATGTATTCTTCAGCAGTATAATCCCCCGCTCTGGTAAACTTTGGCATATATTTCTGATAATCTCCAGTTGGCATAGAAAACAAAGGATTTGTCAATACAAGTGGGGCATACCTATTTGCCAAAATATGTTCCATCTTGGTTAAAGGGGAAGACATGGAAGTCTTGGGGGTTGATACAGAAGAAGAACTCGCAGGAGATGAAGGGGGAGATGGGATGACTGAGTTAAAATAGAATGGTTGTCTCACTTCACCTTGAGCAAAATTTTCAGAAATGGGTGAAAAATAAGAGGCTTTATAAAACTGACCGAGCAACAAGGCTAAATTTTCTTCTCCCTTAGAGGACAGATCATGTAAAATATCTTCAAGAACAGGCAGATTAGTGTGAGTGTATAGAACACCTTATGTAGGTTTGGTGGGTGAGGAATTCAAGGAAGATGAAGAAGAGGTTTCCTTTTGCTGAGAGGACCCTGTAATTATCTCTTTAGGATGGGATTAAATATCAACCTCAAGAACAAAGTCATTAATATTAGAAGAAAGTGAAGGTTCTTCTACCTTCAATATTTGAGATAAATTTTCAATTTCCTGAGAACTATGAGTTTCAGCAGCAGGGGATTCAACTAGAGGCCTTTTAGGTATGAAAGAAGGAGTGTCGGTTTGAATACCTGAATTTACTATATTTGCAGATCTGGAAGCCTGTCTTTGCAAAGCTTTACCCTTACTGATGATCTTCTCAGGGTTAGGAATGGGTGTTGTCAGTGGGCCTTCTTGGTTCGCCCTGGTGTGAGCTCTTTTTGGAGCCACTTCGTTTCAATGGAGTCGCCAGATAGAAAATTACAACCCAAATGATGTCCATACTTTTTCTATCATCAAAGCTGGAGCTATGTCATCTCCCAAGGAAGCTGAGCTTCGATCTCCTCTCCCCGACAACGGTGCTAATTTGTTATCACTCCAGGAAACTCTCCTAGGCTGTAAGTCAGAGATGCTTGGTAACTTAATGTTTTGGTAACTGTTTTCTCAATAATAAGTGTGGGTTTGGATAAAGTCAGAGGACTGAATCATTTCTCACTCAAATCATGCATAAACACATTTAGATGGACAAGGCTTTCAACCACAAATGTTCAAAGAGTTTACAAATAAAGGGATGTATGGAGAAATAACTATTATATCAGCAGAATCACATATAAAGAATATATGAATGGCTAATTACAATAATCACAGAAATACTTGCAAAGTTAAACTTATGAATGCAGTGATAAGATGACAGTTATCGGGCATAAACAAGCATAACAGCATGAATATAATATCCAGGTGCAAGTACAGAATAGACAAGAAGATGAAATCTAAACAAGTTATGGCAAAAGAAGCTTGTATTACTCAATATGAAAATGGGAAGTTGAGTTACATAATATGAAAAAAGTCTCCAAAGTCGAACCCTTGGTTCCTATTCTACCTTTAGCTTTATAGCTTTACAATGCAGTTTTGAGATCCTGAAAACATGGATCAA
>ML866012.1:9241-21746 GCA_009831015.1 Picea engelmannii | reverse complement strand
TTGGATTTGCTTTGTGGAGATGGTCCACTTGCTATTTTGGGTTTCTGACTACATCTTTTCTTATGGTTTATTCCATCCTCTTGGCATCTTGCACATTCATCCATGGAGCTGGTTACCTTGGAATTCACATGTGGAGTGGATGTATGCATGCACATTCTTGAAGGGCACATTTCATGTGGATACTTGGCATTTGACTTGGTTTGATGCCTATTCTTGGTAGTGCTCCGCTTTCATGAGCATTATTTGGTGCATACTACTACTATTTTTAGATGAGGTTGAATTTCCTTTGAGAGGCTATTTCCACATGATGTGACATGATCGACTGTGGATTTAGGAAAGATCTAACTACATTATTAAAATTTTTGTTGGACTTGTCATGAAGTTAGTTAGAAAATAATAATATTTTATTTGTATGAGAGAAGAGACTCACTCTATATAAAGATGAACTCTCTCTTCATTGCGATGGTGGAGAAATTGGGGAATTCAGGGGCTCTCCCCTTGGGCTACATTGTACATCATTTTGGCAAGCTTAATGGAGACTTTGAGGTATATTTTCATTTGATGCGAGGCTTTATTGTGCAATTATATTTTATGTGTTCTTTTTTTATTAAGAGACCCTTGTAGCATGTTGTGATTGCCTTTATAATGAACCATGATTAATTTTGGATAGAGTAATTTGAGGTTTCAAGTTTCAACCCTCTTATTTCTATTGTGATCATGTTAGCCTACCATATAATAAACTCAAAATTTTAAGATTAACATAACCTCACATTCATGAAAAATTCTTAAGTATGGCACCTATAGTCTTCCAAGGTAGTTTTCTGCTATAAAAATCAGCAAGCCAAGGTTGATTTGTGGCATGCATAGCAGCCCCTATTGCCTCACATTCTCATTCCCTCTCTCTCTCTTGGATTTGTACAACTTTGACTCTATTTACCCCATATATGGATCGACACTTGGCCCTAGGGTTTTTACCTTCACACTCCTTTCTCACACCTCTCATTTTCTATTTCTCTACAACCATTTGTTTTGCTTAGGCTAACTCTTCACAAAATCACCTTGAGCCTCCACTCCATATCCTTAGCAATCCCATCGCCCCCCTTGAGTTGGAGAAGAGCCAACAAAAAGTATGAGGAAGAGCTATTGAGGTGACAATGGGTAGCCTTCCCAAGTCCACAAAACTATAACCTTCATACTTGGGACTTTACATCATTTGGGGTGCTGGATTTTGTTGTAGCATATGGAAAAACAATAAAATAGTCCTCTTCAAGTAACCACTTCCATGGGACAAGTTCAACAAATGATAGAATAATGAAGTAGTTACAACCTCCAACATGCAAGGTTCTATCAAAGAATAAAATATTCTCCTCCAAAGTGCACCCTAGGAGAATGTGCCAAGGAATGAATAAAATAATCAAAAGTTATGTTCTCCCCAAGACAAAGCCTTCCAGGGATAGCAAGAAGGAAGTCCCCACACGTGTGCCCTCCTAGATAATGCTCTAATTATAGAAGTAAGACCAAGAAGTTCTTGCAAAAGCCACGTGTGGCCCTCCAAGTGCAATACACCCTTCAAGGAAAATTCCTTCAAAACAACCTCCAAATAGAATAATATTAATGCCAAGTCAAAAGAGGTGAGGGTGCTCTCCAAGAGAAGTAAAATGATGCCAAGTGTAGTTGAAATAACCATCTTTGACCATGTAACAATGAGGAAGGAGCACCTAGAAGAGGCATGCCCTAGAAGAATGTGCCATAGAGCCACCTCATCCAACCAACAAAGAATAAAGTATCCTCCAAATGAAGTGCGCCCTTGGAGAATGTGCCAAGGGAGGTTATCAATAAAATACTATTCCATAACCATCTCCATAATGATGCTCAACCAACCAAAAGAGGCGTTCCTTCCTCTCCAAAGTAAATAAATAATGCATGAATTCCTTGGAATCTATGCCAAAGAGAGAACCACTCCACATAAAAGCCTCTACCAACCTCCAAATAACCCCTCCAAGTGTGAAAGGATGTCAAATGAAGTATGGTGCCCAAGCAAATAACTTTTATCTAGATAAAAATGATCAATTTAACAATCAAACTCAACATGTGTGCACCAAGGTTAATAACCATAGTCCACCTCTAATAATCCTTGAATGATTAAATCACCATGAACATGTGTGCCAATGAGGGGTGCACTCTATTAAAGTGTTGGACCCTGCAAATAAATGATTTTTTCCCTAGCAAAACCCCACCATGATAACAAAAAAATAAAACCTCCACCTAGGCTTGAACTTATGGCACACCATCATCAATGGACGAATACCTCAAATACATCATCCAACCTTAGGAAAATGCTAGATCATTAAGGAAACATGCAGTAACCCCCCCCAACTTTCTAACTCAAACTTAGAAAAAAAGTACATGAACAAGGGTACTAACATCATTATACACATGCCCCCCATAGGTAATGTCTAATATCACATGTTATATCACCTAGGAAAATCCCACCAAGGAAACATGCATCACATCACCACATCAACATCATAAGAGTAGGGGACATAAGAAAGTGCTAACCCCATCCAATCATTAAGTATGCCCCCCATCGCAGATTGAAAACATGAGAACCATGTAGAACATCCCCTCCTAGTGACAAATTGACATTATAGCATCAACACACGTAGTCACTAGGGTGCTTCATCAAGAGGGAAACACTCATATGTCAAGAGAGTAATCCATCAATCAAGGCATGCAAGTAGCACTAAAACCATGACCATCCACCAAGAAGAGAAGTGAAGTTCCTCAACCAAATATGTCCAATGGCAAGAAGAGAAGAAGCGCAATGAAGGTGTACCTCCCCCAAGTCCATCAAAATCCCTTAGGAACCACCAACAAACACCATCAAATGTGACGAAAATCATGCTGTGGAACCTCATACAATATGAGGTGTAAAACTCCCCATTCTAGAGAATCAATAAAGTCAGAGGGTAACTATGTAGGCCCATTTTAGATCAAATTCTAGTTTCTCACTATGAGAATGATTTTTCACTAACAGATTTCAAGTGAACTTTTTAGTGATCATTACAGAAATCCAAACAATAACATCAATGTTACGTCTCTAACAATATGTCTCTTTGTGAAAGTCTCCATATTAAAATGAGAATTTGCTATATTTCTATCATCACATAGAGAAGTTCCTTGAAGTTGACTCCTATGCATTGGCATTGAGAACAAAAAGGAAAATACCATTAGGGCATCCTTGCTAGACTGGAAGTTGTAGATCAAAAAGTTGTGTGAGGGTGCCATCAACTACAATTCAAGTTGAAGCATGTTGGCACTGTTACCCCCTCTCACCTAGGGGTAACTAGAGGAGATCGTGTCTCATGGCCCGCAATGAAGACAATGATCTCCACAATGATGATGATCAACATGTCCACAGAGAGCAACCCAACAACCACCCCCCCCCTAGATGCCTCTTCCTTCATTAGCGCAACTCATCACATTCAATCAACAAGGCTCATTGGAATATATTGTTCCAACATATCATGAGGTACACTAGTCCTTGTTTCATATAAAGTGTCATATTTAATACATTGGGCATTTGAGTAATGATCATAGGTTGAGATTGGATAATGAATCATAAGCTCAGAGGTTATGTTTTTTTCCTTGTTTCACCTTGGTGGCCATCCTAGGAATCCTAGTCCTGTTTTGTCACTCCTGGGAAAAGGGGTACTACTGGTGGTTCCTTGAAAGGGGTAGCGTACTATTCCCGATCATACTTACCACTTTTCCATCCTTGATCTTTCCATTTTCCCACCTTTTGGGTAATGGTGGTTACATGTAGAACAAAAAGGCATGTACCTCATTCTTTTATTAGAAGAAGGGGCTAAAGGCCCAAAGGTAGATTGCAGCTGGCCAATAACAAAGAAATAAATGGGATAATGAGGACATTCAAAAGCCATAGTCCATGCTTGAGCTCTACCCCCTCATTAATGGTGATTACCCCTAGTCCTAATGTGAATAAATGCATTATCAATCAAAGAGGACTAGAATACATCTCAAATGAAAAGCAAAGGAAGTGCTAATAAATGCTTGAAACCTTTTTAAGGGGACTTGCAAGCCAAACAAATAAAGAAAAAGGCAAATAAGGGGTTTGGAATGCAAAGAGCGTCGAGAAAAGGGTAACTCAAGTGCCAAGCGCACCCTCTACAAAGGCACTCATGGAGGTGAGTCCATACATTGTCTTGCATGTTAATGACCCCATGCCCAAAAGTAAACCCCATAACCACCTTGCATTCATTACATATCTTTGATGGGTCTTTCTAGGAAATATCTCTCTTCTTGGGTACTGGCACACCTAATAGAGTCTTTTGATGGTCCTCCCATACTTAAACGTGCCAAATTGCATAAAGTCTTGAGCTAATCTGAAGTTTGAAGGGGATACCCAATGAGAGTTGTTCATTTGGATTTTGTATTAATAGATGGTTTACTTTGTATGATTCTAAGGACTATTGTCCCTTGTGATTGTTGGTTTTACTTGATTCCTTGGTTTTGATTGACTTGGGTGCACCTGACATTGTCTTTGGAGGATGTCCTTGTGATTTCACCCAGGACGTTGTGCACTTTATGCAAGACATATCACATGTGATGCAGAGTGTTGGGCCACTTGATGACTTGGCACCCTCCGACTCAAGCTCTCACACCTCTTGGACCTTGGATGATGGATAGATGAGCTTTTACTTTGTAGATATAGTCATGCCAACACATAGATGGGAAAGAATCCCACACCTTGGGGCATTGTACCCGGAAGTTATTGGGCATTGGATGGAGGACGTTGCGCTAGCACATGATTGGATACCATGTAGAGGTGAGATGCATCTTCATTCCACCTTGGACGCTAAGCATATGGATGATTGTGTCATGGATTAGGGCTTGCTTGCCATTGGGGCACTACTTTGATGAGTTGGGTCTTTGATGACGAGACATGGCCTTTGGAGGAGAGGTCACTTTCCACCATACATGGCACCTTGATGATGAGACATGGCCTTTGGAGGCCTACTACACCTTCCTAGAGCATGATGTCACCCACACGTGTGGCTTTGGAGGGCTTATTTTGATGTTTTAGCATGATTATCTAGTGTTGGAGGATACTTGAGACATTGGCCCTACTTGTATCATGGATTTATTGTTGTTTTAGATGTTTTTGTGGACTTATGCGCTTGGTTACCTCATATATATAGAGGGAGCACTGCATTGTATCAAATCGTAACTCATCACTTGTGAGATCATCACTACTTATCTTTTTTTCTCTCTTTAATTTGCTTGGAGTACATGTGCGCACTTTGGAAGGAGGATCTTTGTTGGATGCTTTTCATGTTTTGATGGATGAATGTTGAGCTAGGGTTTCCTCATGCATAGCGCTTGATCTAGTAAGTGTTCTTCTTCAAGTTTAAATGCTTGTTCATGGTGTATTAAGGTGGATGCTCTATTAAATGGTTAATTGTTGCATTTTACCTTGTATGCCAGGTTCAATTTTGTTAGAAACCCTAGGAGGGATTAAGATTGTTTATCCCCCTCCCTACTTTCATTTATCTTAATGTGTTGAAACATTTAAGACCTAGCCTAGGGGTTAAGATTGTTTATCCCCCCTAGGGTTTTGTCTTTGCTAGTTCAAGACCTAGGCATTAAGATTGTTTATCCCCCTAGGGTTTGACCTAGTTCAATTGAGATCTCGTTGCTAGATGCTAGAGAGAAAACAACACGTAGGGTTTATAATGGTATAACCCCTAGGGTTTGTTTTCAAGAAGTTTGGGCTTGGTTCTATGATGGTATAGCTCCAAGTTTTAATCTTCAAACCACTCTTGCCTTTAGCAAGCTTCTTTGTGTTTGCCTTGACTCCATTTGCCCAAAGAAAGGAAAACGACACTAGTCCTATTGCTTACAAGTGCTCACAGACTCCTTAAAACTCACTCTCTCTCAAAAGCAACTTGTTGGGTGGATACTCAACCTTCTCCTTGTGCTCAATATAGCCCAACGACTTGCAAATCAACCTAATAATTTGCTGCTGTTATAAAAAGATAGTTACAGCCATTAGGGCTTGTTCAAACTGCTGATAACTCATTTAATAATGTGGTTTAAGAAGGATGAAATCATTGTGTGACACTTGGATCATATTCTACTTGTTAAGTGTTGTATTTTAAGAATTTATTGGCAATTTTTGAGGGCTGATTTCCTGCTGCCGTTACAAATGTACTTTGCTGATATAAACTGTTAAATCATTGCAAGATTTATTGCAGCAGCCCTCCTTCATTGATAGCTAGTGTTTTGGGGCTTTTCTTCTTAGACTTGGTATTGATCATTGAATGTATTGGAATACTTCACACACATATACGATATCAATTACCTTGCCTAAACCTTATTTTAACTCTCCTTGCCTTTCTAAACCTAGCTTATCTCATTAAGTGACCAAGATAGGGGGCTGTAGACTTGCTTCTGGCTTGCTATAGGATCCCTTGAGGTCACAAGGGAAGCCTCCCTTTTTTTGGATATTCACCCAACACTAAAATGAGGGAAGTACTTGTCTAGGTGACACTGACAACTACTTCCAGTTGTTACACAAGATCGACATCCTGTGAAAGGCTTTGCACAAGTGCTAAATCCTGTGATAATAGGAACGAAAACTTGATTTTTTGGACACATCTTTGACCAAAACAATTTGTCCATCATGTGAAATGTAAATTTCTAAGACAACTTGTTGTATGCCTTATAAAAGTCTAATTCGTCTAATTGGAATTCCTATCCCATTGAATCAATTTCCACCAAGAGAAGATTGTCTAGAATGTATCTACCTTTGACAAACCTAGTTTGCTCCATTTCTGTCTATATTTATCAATATTAGTTTAATCCCAGAGCAATGATTGTAGCAATGAGAGTTTCAAATATCAATATCTGCAAAATATCGATGGTGGTCATAAACTTGGGATATTAGAAAAATAGGGAAAATATCAACAAGCAGAAAAAAAAGAAATAAAATGAGTTTTTTCGCTTTTTCTAAGTTTTTTTTGATGCATTGGTGATTTTTCGAAAATATCATGATTTTTTGGCAAAGATTTATCGTTTGGGCATGATTTATCAACAATTTTGTGATATTTTTGATAATTCGGTGATATTAGCAAAATTGCATGATACGATAGGTTGAGAAGGGTGATTGGTTTCCCTCTCAAGTGTTACCTTCTAGACTTACACTCAAAGATATTCAAGACCTTGAATGAAGTGAAATCCTAGAGGCACTTAGGAAGGTTGCTCACTTTCACCACATCAACTCTTTCTCTCACTTTAGGTCGGTTCTTTTCCGACTCTAAGGGGAAACCCACAAAAAAGATTGTTTATGATATTTTTTAGAAATAAAGGGATGGTGGACTACCAAGACTAGTGCCTATCCAATTGGATGATGGAGTCAGGATCAAACAATCCAGAGGGTTTAAACAATATGGAAGGAGTTGTAGCTAGACTATTATAAACATTCTCTAACCAACTACATGGATCTACTTAAATATGTGGAAAATTAAAGGATAGCCCTTCCAAAGATGCTCTTTACAACAAGTACAAAATCAATCAAGTAATAATGTGCAACCATAAACAATTAAAGGATAGATACATGTGAAACCATAAATGAAGTAGAGAAAGAAGGAAGCCTTCTTTATAGAACGATAGAATGAATAACCAACAATACATCATTCTTCAAGTGTAATTTCACTATAAGATGAAGAGGACCTAAACGTGTCACACTTAATCTTCATTCCTAACTAGGGTGGCCCTCAAAAGTAGAGTGAACAACTCTAATCAGAAAATTGTAGTAGCAAACATCCTTTGTACAATGATTATAGCAAGACAAAGGGAGGGTTTCACCTCAATTCCTCAATCCGAAGGTCGTCTTATTGGTGCAATCTTGCCGTTCTTCAAAGATTATACATGTAGATTTGTACTAGTAATTTCCAGCCATCAAATCAACCCCCAAAAAAGAAAAAAACGATGAAGAACCTCACATTGAAATGCCCCTTCACTTTTTCTTCCCAAAAGATCTTCAACTAAGCATGGAGGGGAATTCCCACACTTCCAACCATGCCTCTAGCCACTTAAATTCTCTTCTATCTATAATCTTCTACCTTGAACAAGCGCTAATTAGGGCACTCCTCCATAAATCCCTATTAGGATTTGATCAATCTTCAACATGTCATGTGGAGGTTCCTAATGCTAGGGTGCACCTCCCAAGGCTTCTCTAAACCCTAGCACACCTTCTTCCTCTCTCCAAACGAGTGCTCAACATAAAATGTTCTAATTCTTCATTGATGTGGCACTTATACTCTTTTTTTCCATTGGGTTAGGGCGAACCTATACAAACTTAAAGTTATGTTTAATTTTGACTTTAGATCATGACCAACCTGAACATAACTTAAAGTTATGTTTATTAATTAACTTTTCTTTCATTTGGAGCCCCTCCTACTAGGGCTGACCTCATCAACATCAAAATTTATCCTTCGAAGTGAATTTGACCTTCGTTTTTCTTAAGCAATCGTCCATTAAGGTCATTTATTGTCTCCTTTTGCGGCCACAATGTCAATGAAGCATGTGTAATGCCTCCAATGGACCTTCTTTGACCATAGAGATACTTTCTAATGCCACATGGCACGATTTCAAGCAAGATGTTCCTCCATTAGCTCTTTTTTTTGCCACATGCCTTACTCCGGGCTTTCTCCAATGTAGGGCGTTTTTCTCTCTTTGGGTTTTGTCTTGCCACATGTCATGCTTTAGCCATGTCTTGAAGTGGGGCATTCATCTTCTACAGATTGCTTCTTTCAGCCATGGGTCTCGGGCCTTGGTTTCAACCTTTGGAACAAGGCTCTTCATCAATGATGCAACAAAAGGTAATGCAATCCATGTATCCATGCCTCAAATGTGCCAAGTCTTCCCAAATGGAATCTCTTGGTGAAATGTTCCTCTAGAACATCCTCCAACAAGCCAACCATATTTCTCCACACCTTGGATGATGAATGGTGCTCGGGCAAGATGGAATAAAGTGCATAACCTCCACAACTTGTAACTGCCACTGAAGTCTAAGGATGTTTTGTTGTGTTCGGTGAGAAAGGAAAGCCAATGAAAATTGAAATGAACCCCACATTTTTAGGGGGTAGCAACTAGCTCCACATGGACATTGTACTCCCTTGTGGGGTGTGAGAGAACTCTAGAATCTCTATTGTACCTGGAAGGTGAATCAAAGGGTTGGTTGTCCGTGATGGAATGGATCAAAATATTTATATCCCCACCACATAATACAAAATGTCTTCAATCCCAATTCATTACAAAAACTTGAGAATGTCCATCTAACTACTCATTCTTAAGGAGCACTACAAATAAATGCGTGAGCACAAAATGCCAAAGGGAGCATAAATGAAATCTACTGCCTATGAACATCAAGCTTATTCTTCCTAACATACTCTACAACAGGATGATGAAAAAGCTAAGTGAAATCAAAGAGCCAATGCAATAATCGTGTCATCACATCGAAAGCATGAGATCTCCCCTTGTGTTTGGCAATGAACTAAAGCAAGGCTACATCAAACGTCCGACAAGCATTTTCTGGAAGCTCTGTCACTATATGGGTGAAAATTGAGGTGAGCTCTTGAAGACAGAAGAAAATACCAAGATCACACTAAGGTTGGTGTGTGCAGCTACATGCTTGCTCTATCTACTATTCTATAGCACTGTTATCGTCATCATCTCTGACATATGAAAAGGGAAGCCCATCATTTAGCCATGAATCACCTCTATGCACTAGAAAATGCCTCTCCAAACATTGATGTACAAGCTTCAAGAGTTGTCCTCCTTGGTTGGTATACAAATCATTTGTCATAGCCTCTAGCAACAAGGTTTTAGAAAGCATCTTGAAGATAAACCTGCAAAATGTTTGCTGCCCTTTTTTACTGCTATCTATTAAAACTCTACATGATGCATGCCATTAAAAATCAGATTTGGGAAAACAAATCAGCTCATGATCTGGGGTTTGATGTTGTCGTTTGGAATGCTGAATTTCTGCAATACATCAACAATTGTGCATGCTTCTGTCCCAAACATATTGTAAAATTACATCCCTTTGTGGAATTTTTGTGCATATATATAGTACTTGTTGAAGATATCAATGGCTGGAAAATTTCTGCATGTCTAATGTGATGAAAATGCCCCTTATGTTACAAGAAATCTACCCCATTAATGAGGACACATGGATGTTGACTGATAACAAAATGTGCTGTTGAAAAACTGATGCATGTAGGTAAATTTAAAAATTTACAGCATACAACCAACATACCAATACATCTTGCATATATCAGGATCACTGAAAGTGTGACAATCACAAAGAGAACACAAGTATACCTTGGGAAACCCTCTTGGGGTAGAAAACCTAGCCAAAACTTCTCTTTAGATTCTTCAATAAAGTACAATACCAGTACAAGACTTTAGAGTAACTAGCTAGGACTCAGAGGGTTGAAACAATAACTCTGTTTCAAACTTTCAGCACTTACAAACTTCACAAATAGCTGAACTGACACTTATAGTAACGGCTTGACAAACTCACCAAAAGATAACTGACTTTCCTTCTTGCTGTAGCAGAGTTATGGCAGCTTTAACATAGTATTTGTAGCAGCCTTATATCAACAAGGAACATCAGAAGAATTCAACAAGAATAGAGTGCTTGTATCAACAGTATACTTCAACAACTAGCTGCCATATACCAGTAGAAGACTCCAACAACTAGCAACCATATACCAGCAGAAAATTCCAGTAGATATCAGTCATATACCAGCAGAAAATACTTCAACATATAGATGCCTTGCCTCAACAGAAGACTCCAACAAAACAAAGGTATGTAAATGGTAAGTGAATGCCCCTTTTTATAGGTTGGTTTGGCTGCCCTAAGCAGCCCCCTAAGAATGTATGACAGCTATATAACAAGTATCATACCTGCCCTCCTTTGGCTGCCAAGAGTCACCTCCTAAAGTTCCCAAGAGCCACCTCCTAATGCTCCCAAAGGTCACTTCCTTTGTCTCTTCTAGAGGCTGCCCTAAATTGCTATCTTAGGATTGTATGACAGCTGTTATACAGCTGTCATAGCACCACCCTAAGCAACCCCCCTAAGTTGGCCACTCCAACCATCCTAAGCAACCCTCTTAAGCAACCTCCCTAAGCTAGCCACTACAACCTCCCTAAGCAACCCTCTTAGCGCTGCTATGAGGTTGACACATGGCATATGGTTGTCTTGGCATAAGGTTGACACTTATCATGTGTTTGATGCTTGACATAAAGTTAACACTATATCGAAACTTTATTTACATGGTTATTTATAATAGGGAAAATAGCTTCCAAAACTATATAATTCAACACTCCCTCTTAGCAAGGAAGGTATTTTCCTAGTACCAACTGTTACATCCATTTGTCTTTACTTGGCTATTGACTTGTTGATCCATGTAGAATTTATTCATCAAGAGAAGTTTTGTATCCATAGCTAGCATTGGGATCAATAGCATCTCTGGTGAGCACACTGCTGTCATTACAGGATTTTTATTCACTCAGTTCACCAAGAACTGTCCTACTAGCCATATGCTAGAGGAAGCTATACAGTGGACCAAGAACTGTCAATTCACCAAGAACTCTCTTACTCAATGCCAGTCCTTCTTCATACTGGATGAGTAATCTTAGAGCCAGTCCTTTTTCATACTGTATAAGAATAAAATAGAATAGCCCACATCCTACCTGTAAATGACTTGCCCCGCTACTGTCACCGGAATCCCATATGTAGCTCTTTACTGGCTCATACAAGGGACCAGTCCAAGTTTGTCTTTGAAGTACTCAAACTTCACCTTTGACAGAGGTTTGGTTAGCCCATCTGCAACTTGCTCATTGGTAGCCACATAATGAAGCTTCACTGCTCCCTTTTCTACCACATCATGGATAAAATGATACTTGATTCCAATATGCTTTGATTTGTCATGAAACACGGGGTTCACTAACAACTTTATGCAACTCTGGTTGTCACAACAAATACTAGTAGCATCTAACTCAATATCAAATAATCCTGAAAGTAATTTCTGTAGTCATACAACTTCAGTACATGCTAAACATGCTGCCATATATTCTGCCTCAGTTGTACTGAGCGCAACACTGGTTTGCTTCCTACTAAACCATGAGATCATACCTGATCCCAAACTAAAACAACATCCTGAAGTACTCTTACAATCTATGACACTACCAGCCCAATCTGAATCAGAGTATCTGTTAATGTTTATGCCATTATTATAGTTCTTTGCATTTCATTAGATAAGAGCATAATAAGAACAAAATCACTGAGAAATACACATTCACAAGAGACACAGCATTTATCCTGGGAAACCCTCTAGGGGAAGAAAACCCAACAAAAACTTCCTTATCATAAATAGCTTATACAATGTTCAAGAGATAACTCAAACCAATA
>ML866011.1:13196-33983 GCA_009831015.1 Picea engelmannii | reverse complement strand
AGGCAACACAGGGAACTAATTGAAGAAGAGTTGGCATACATGCATGCAAGAAGACGAAGGCACATAGAACGCCTCTAGAATACACGATCACGAAGGATGATATGCCAAAATGATGGCCCAAGTGGTCTAGGATCACACATTCAAGGATTTTGAGAATGTTGTGTGCTAAAGGGATATAATTGAAGAAGAGTTGGCATACATGAGACAAATCCTTTGACAGATCGAGGAAGCTCAAGCAACCAAAAACAATGTAGAAGGGAGGTTGTAAGCATCACACATAGAAGTAGATCCTGGAGAAAGCGAGCAGGATACAATCCAGAGAATAGCACAGTCGAGTTAAAAGTTTCATGTTACACACAACATGTTGGGCATAGACGAAATCATGGGGCAGACACCCCTAAAGGAATTCTCTCAATTGCAATTGGTATTACCATGGATACCAACCAAGGCCTTATATAAACTTTAAGTTAGTGTTACATAGGAGGTATAGTCTTGTGCACACATAGATACAACATAATTACAATAGGTAAAGGATAATCATAACGAGATGGAATTGGTATTTGAGCAGGCTAAGATTGAGACCAAAGAGGAGAGGGAACGTGTGAAGGGACTATAATAGAAAGTGGCCATAGCCTATGAGAAGATCCCAAAGAACGCACAGACATCCGAACTCACAATGACATAGGAGATTGATTGGATTGTGCAGAGAATTGGTCAATATCAACAACAGATCAAGAATCTCCAGGAGAATATCACACCTACCATTCCATCGAAGGTGAGGGAGAAAAAGAAACATGAGGCAACCATGTGGATACAAGAGATAGAATGACAAGTCCACGTGGTGGACGAGTTGTTCGAGAAAGAAATGCATCTCTAGACGAAGCTAGAAGAGGATCGACACCTCCAATAGTGGGACCATGAAGGAGAAAGGATAAGCACAGCTATCCAGGACCTCAAGCATAGTCAGAAAACAATGTCAATCATGGAGCATGTGAAAGGGAGGCAAGACATGAAGAAACTATAGGCATAACTCATAAATGTGTAGACACAGAAAAAGGAGCACCAGGCTCAAATGGAACCACTCCAGGAGCGAGTAGTAGATATCATTGCACAAAAAGAGGAAGAAAAAACATATATGGCACAAACCTAGGCAGAGTGTGCAGGAATGTTCAGCGATGACATTGTCGTACAGGCTCTAGAAGATCTCAAGGAGAAGACCGCACAGGCCCAAACAAAAGTAATGAAGCTCATAGAGAAGTTCCAAGCGATTTCAAGGGAAATTGACGAGGCACACAAAGGTTAGGTGGTTTAGGATGAGCCACATGTCAGTGTTGGGGGCCTATTTAAAGCAGGCCAAAGTGGAAAGAAAGGGTATTTTTGAAATGAAGGAATGCATGAGGAAAGCTATAGCTGGAAGGAAGAGAAACATGTGTGCATTCATGCAATACCTAACGATCTTAGGGTTATGGTTTTTGTATTACATTGTAATGGTTGGTGAGCCATAAACGCATATATAGATATTCTTAGAGGATTTTTGGTGAATATAGAGAGAAACAAAGACCAGAGAGTAGAGGGAAAGGGAGAGAACAGTTAAGTGAGGTAGAGACATGGGGAGATCGATATACATATATACTGTAATCTGATACCTTTTTTTAAGTTTTTGAGTTGTAGGGGAGTCATGAGGGTATATCTTGAGGGTTAGGTCACACGCTGAGGAGCATGGTGTATCTAGGCCACCCCATAATAGATCCTGACCTGACTGAGATCGAGTTGTAAATTGCATGGCACTATAGTTTTCGAACTACCATAATAGAAGAGCTTGAGAGACAAATCTTTGTGGATGTAGCCAAGGTGGGGATGAACCATGATAAAACCTGTGTTATGTGACTGAATGCTTGTGTCTCTTTTATTGTTTATGAGTAGATGTTTGCATGATGAATGAATGAGTTAATAAGGTTGATTACATTGCATGCATAAGTTGGAATAACAATATATTTCTTTAATAAGTTTAATAGATCTCTCATCGCACACTTCTCATATCTCCACTCCATCCTGGACTTCAAACACTTGAGTATTGCAGTCACCCATTAAGATTATCTCGAGTGAGGCTGCACTGTGCACTCCATGCGCCGCATTGCCTTCTAGTTCACTAGGAGGGACAATAGTTTTAGAGGCATTGTTGGATCTCTAATAGACTTGAACTTGGGTCAATCATGTTAAAAGTATAACTCACAGATAAAATCTTAAACAACAATCACAATGGTGCTAAAGAAAGATGGAATCTAGAGAATGTGCATTGACTACCATGCCTTGAATAAGATCACCATAAACAATAGATATCCTTTGCCAAGGATTGATGACTTGTTGGATCAATTGGAGAAAACCATATTATACACTAATATGGACCTCAAATTAGGTTACCACCAGCTGAGAATCAAAGTAGAAGACGTGTGCAAGACAATGTTCAAAACAATACAAGGTTTGTACGATTGGTTAGTAATTCCTTTAGGATTATGCAATGCACCTACAACATTTATGAGACTAGTGAATGATGTGTTATGTCCCATCATTGACTCTTTTTTTAATATTATATTTATATCACATACTAATCTTTAGAAATACTTGGAAAGAGAACCTCTCACACGTGACACATGTATTAGAGACCTTGACAAAGACTCAATTGATTCCCAGCTTACATAAATGTGTTTGGAAATACCTCTTTGATATATATAGGGCACATTATTGGAGGACGGGAGCTGAGAGTAGATCCAAAAAATATCGCAACCATCACCCAATGGCCTATTGCCACCAATGTGAAAGAGGTCATGAGTTCCATGGGAGAAACTCAATGTTTGAGGAAATTCATTGTAAACTTCTCCATAGTAGCAATTACATTGTATGTCATAACTACCAAAGGAAAGAGTTTTCATTTGGGAAAGACATAAGAAATAACATTTGAAGACTTGAAGAAGAAAATCAGTGATGCTCTAGTGTTAGCAATGCCAAAATTTGCAACGACCTTTTAATCTAGAGAGTAATGCTACTGTATATGCATTAGGAGCAATACTCATGTAAGGAGGAAGGCATGTGCGCTACCATTTAGATTTGTTTCATGAAGTAGTGCCTGAATATCCCATGCATGATAAGGAGCTCTTTGTGATTTTACAATAAGTGAAAAAGTGGAAGCATTACCTCTTGGGAAAAGAGACTATCATATGCACAAATCATCATCCCCTTCTATATCTGTGGATTCAGAACATGATGTAGTAGGTGAGGCATTACATGTGGTTAGGCTTCTAGCAACAATTTCATTTATTGATTAAGTACAATAAAGGAGTCACGAATAGACTAGAAAGCATGCACTCTAAAGAAGATTGCAACAATTGGAATGATAATGTTGCCTAAGCCTTTCACTCATGAACCTCTAAGTGAATATTATGAGAGAGATGAAGATTTCAAAGGATTCTACAAGCATCTAAAGTAGTGGGTGGTCATTTTCATGGAAGGAAATGAATACCACCTCCAAGATAGGTTGTTGTGCAAGGAGAATAGAGAGTTTGTAGCGGTATGTGTGTTTTCCAAATATGTAGGAGCAGGTGGAAAAGTTTGTTAGAGACTTCGTTCTTTGTAGCAGTAGCAAGCCAAGCAACCAAAAACTTGTCTTGTGCATGACATTTGCAATGCTAGGCAGACCTTGGGAGAGAATATCCATGAATTTTGTTGGAGGTTTACCTATGAGTCATAAATTCCATGACTAATTATTAATCGTGGTAGACCATTTCAACAAAATGTTTGTGCCCATTCCCTATAAGAGGACAATCTCTGGACGAGAACTAGATGAACTATTTTTCATCCATGTCTAGATACACTTTGGATTTCTAGCCTCCATCATATCTGATCGAGACAACAGGTTCTTGGGAAAATTTTGGACAACATTTTGGGAAAGAATGGATACCAGGTTGAAGTACTCAAATGCCTTCCATCCTCAAGATGTTGGAAAAACCATGTAGTAAATATGATGTTGGTGCAATTGTTGAGAGATTATAACATCAAACATCCAAAGACTTGGGACGAGAAGATATTCTACATTCAACACTCTTACAGTAGAGAATTTCATGTCTCCACAAATAAGTCTTCTTTAGAGACTTGTTTCTTTTATTAACCTCCTTCGTCATTTGATATTTTTTATGGATAGTTTAAGGAAGAAACAATACTACAAAGAGAAGAACAAAAGGAAAGAATATTTATGGAGAAAATCAGGCATATACATGTAAGGGTTCAAGAGTAGCTCAAGAAGAGTCAACAATTGCATAAATCCAGACATGATAAACACAGGTAGGTTCATAAGTTCCATGTTCGAGACCATGTGTGGATTTATCTCTATAAGGAATGACTAGAAGGAGAATAAAATAAAATCAAGCCCCTTAGATATGGACCATTTGAGATCATTGAGCAAGTGAATGAGAACTCCTTCATACTGAAACTTCCAACTTATATGCAGATCAACTCAATGGTGAACATGAAAATTTGAATTTGTTTGAACCCTCCATGTTGGATGAGGAGGAATAACATCAGGTTCTCCCGACTATTGAAGAAATTTCACGTCAACGACTTGAGGATTTGAAGGAAGATACAGTGTTACAACACAAGGAGTGTAACCCTCCCAGAAGACAACAAGAAATGTGGCAGAGTGGTCTCAAAGGAGACACTACAAGGAAAATGAAGTGGTATGAGAGGAACCAAATTACAAGCAATCTCCCTCATCTATCCTTGGCATATTTTGGGGACCAAAAGCCTCCCAATGGGTAGGTGTGATCCGAATTAGATAAGAGAAGAATAATTTTCTATTGGCTTAGGCTCTAGGATGATCAACACAAAGAAATTTTAAGGCTATGGATGATGAAGGAGATCAACATGTTTGTGTGAAGGTCCCCATTCCATCATGATTGATGCCTATTTTTGTATGAAATATATGTAACTCCCTCATCTATCCTTGGAAACTTATGGGACCAAAATCCTCCCAATGCGGAGGTGTGATCCGAATCATATCTGAAAAGAAACATTTTCTATGGGCATAGGCTCTAGAATGATCAACAGAGACAAAGTTTAAGGCTAAGGATGATGAAGGAGATCAACATGTTGGCGTGATGGGCCCCATGCCGTCATGATTGATGCTTTCTTTTGTATGTAATATATTTAATGTTAGGAAATATATTTTTGTATGTAAAACAATAAATGAGGCTCTCATGAGCCCTTTCCACGTGGAAGAAAAGAAAAAAAAATAAAGAAAAGGAGAACAGACTAGAGAGACTTTGAAGCATTGGGGATGCCTAACCTTCCAACTATCCTCTCGGTTGATGAGAAATCCTTTATAATATGTTTCCCCACAATAGAAAGGGGTTCTTTGGATATGAACAATGTAAAGAGGCTTCCCAGATGTTAATGAGGAGCATGGAGAAAAACTAGAGAGCCTGCAACTTGTCTATTGTTGAATAAATAAGAGCTTGGTCGAAACCAAAGAATGTTGGTTTTTCCGTTTGGTTTTCCATGGTAAATTATGATTTTATGTGTGGTGGTTGTTTGTGGTTGTATTATTTAGGAATGTTAAATGATATGCATTGTGAAATAATGGTTGTTTGTGTTTTGTTTTTGCAAAGAGAACTTTGTGTCAATTATTGTTTGAGCTCATTTTATATTAATATGGTTATCATGGGTAAATAAACAAACTAACAAATATTTAACTGCACACATACATTGAATTGAGTTGGAAATTTACGACCATCCATCCCGATCTGTTTCTATTTTACTCGGGGTTTCTAATTTCATTTTTTTGAGTCACTAGGCAAATTATTGACTTTGTTGGGCATTTTCCTTTATCCCATAAATCATACATGAAGTATCTTCAGAAACGTGGGGTTGTATGGGTGTTTTCTAGCTATGCATATACCATATACACATTTTGACAATTTTACTACTATCAATTTCACCCCCTATATGCTTTTCTATGTCCGTGAATGCTCAAGTCAACTTTTCTACTTTTTTGTTTGTCTGGGGATGTTCAAGTCAACTTCCATTCATATTTTTTGGTTTCTCTAGGTTGATAAAATATCCTTGGGCATTTTTATGCATCGTGGGTTATTAAAATCACCTCACCAAGCATTTTCCTTCATAGTTGATAGTCAAACCTATGAAATGTACTCTTCATTGTTGGTCGACCCACCTCCCCTATAAGTATTTCAACTCCACCATTGGTCATTTACTCTTCTTGAATGGATCGTCTATAATTTTGAAGTCGACTAGATCTTCCCATGGTTCAAATGGGTTTTCTTCTAGTCGATTTGAATCGATTGGGTCGATCCGACTTGGTTCAACTCAACTTCGTCAACTTTTTTTACCTTTGACTCGACTTACTTCCTTCTAACTTAATTTTCCTACTCTACTTGCTTCCTTCTCACTCAATTTTCTGAATCGACTTACATTTATTCCGACTTGTTTCCAATATCTTCTTCCAAGTAGTAGACTTCATCTTTGTTTAGATCGACTCGACTTGTGGCTTGGCTGATCGAGTATTTTTCGTTATCAAAAGAGATGAGGTTATATTTGTTTTACAAATATTTCCATGTTGGTGAATTGGTGAGGCTATAAGCCTCCTGTTTACAGATCAAGTTGAATCTTATCTATTCCCTTATATGGTGTACCCTTCCATGATGTACCTTTACACAACATGAAATACATCACATAGCTCACACCTAGATAAATATTCTACCACCATATTGGTGTATACACTATTTTATGTGTCACTTAATGAAATCTTACAAAAGAAGCTTAGACACCTTGTTTTTATGAATCCCCACTTGAATTCGTGTGTTATAAGCATTACCAATTCTTGTCAATATAAGAATTGGCATTGCATGTAGTTTACATACTTCATTTTTTTGAATCCCACACTCACCATAATGCCATTTTCTTTGTTATCTTTGCCTCTGACACTTGCCATAATTTTATTTCCTATGTTATGTTCTTCTTATTTCTAGCAACATTGACATGAATGTGATGATACTTTGCAAATATTTTGAGAATTCCCCATAGCTCTCTTTCCTGCTAACTCATACTAATCCCAATATTAAGGATATGTATCTAGTGTAGCATTAATTGTTGGAACAAGCTATTTGAAGCTAGGTGGGATTCTTAAGAAAGTTGGGGAGAAGGTAACATAATTTGTATTATCATCAAACTTACACATTAGGGATTATGCTCTAACATCCCACTCTTTCATTCATTTTCGCATGGTTTGAGAGAGAATGTAAAAAATCCATACCCTCAATAAAATAACGTACTTGGTGGTCTTGATGAGTAATTTCATTTAGCTTCATGTTTCATTGATCTTGGGAAGCTCCAAATCACAAACATCTTAACTTAAATAATAAGCAATGGATGTGGTCATGATATATTGTCATGTTCCTAGAGGCCTATAATGCGAGTAAGGTCTTTGCATTTCTTTTATATTATTTTGATAGGATTGTCACCCTTCAACAAAAACCTCAAGATACTAAAATTTCTTCTTTTCTAACTAGATCTAAAATGAACATGACTCCCATGGTTAAGTAGGAATGGGGCATGCTCAATGGTTATGGATTTTAATAACCCGTCAAAAGGTTATATTTGAGATTACAAAGGATTTTTACTATTACTTTCTATCGAAATTTCAACTTGTTTATCTAGTTGTTCCTTAAATTTTAACATTTTAAATAATTGGAAGGGACATATTTTATTTAGAATATTTTTTTGTACTGTGTACCTAGTTTACAATTATAAGTTGAAGTACACCTATTTTTTTAACTTTTCATCATGGAAGGGTTGAATGAAAATATATACCCTTCAAAATGAAATTAAGAGTAGCCCTTCAAATTTGATCATTGATCTTACATTTCAACCACTTGAAAATGTTGTTGATGTTGTTGTGGGTTTCGTGTTGGATGATCATCATATTTGGCCCCAAGCCCAAAGACTGAAGCATCGAGATGAACAAGGAGGAGAGTGCCTTACCATTTCAACGACCCTAAAAAATGTCATAGTGAGCACCATAGCCCTGGAGGATTTAAACGATAAAGTCTAGATGCCCATGACAATAGAATTTCTTGAAAAGATGGGCCATCAAACCTAATGAGAACTCGTTATTTTATGAGAACTTCTGGATTTCAACCAGGAATTTGTATGATGTTTTGAGAACCTATAAGCTTTTGTTTACCGAGGGAACACATATAATTTACTAGATATTCATATAGAACCATGGAATTGAAATAATTACACCATGATACCATTTACACATCATTGATACCACTGGATGCTATGATAGTACTTGATGCAAACCTAGGTTGGTTGTTAGAGATACACAATAGAAATTTACATAGAACTTGCAAGAAACTACGAATAACCACACCGCATGCAAATGCAATGGAGTTAAAACACATGTATTCATATACACAATTACATAATTAGATTTTAACACAATAGAAACAGAGACTCATCTTGCTTTTCTTATTCAATATCTTAAGGAACTAAAAATCCAATTTTATCAGAAAATTCTAAGTTTGGAACTTGTCCTCTTCCCAAGTAGTACACCATAACCTAAGATGATAAAAAGATTCCCCCATCTTGTGCCCAAGTAGTACACCATGACCCCTCTCTTGCACTATATGTGCCCAAGTAGTACACCATGACCCCTCTCTTGCACTATATGTGACAACTCGCAAACCACCCCACCTTTCATAAAAACAAATTTCCCATTAATGGAATGTTGAGGTAAACCGTGTAAACTACTAATTACTTCAACTCCCACACTCACAATCTCACCCTCCTACCATCAATCCAATTCAAGTTCAAGATTAATCTTTTTGAAATCTTAATACCATGTAATAGCTTATGCCAACATGGCTAATATCTTAACAATCATCAATCCAATTCAGATTCAAGATTAATCTTTTTAAAATCCTAATACCATGTAATAGCTTATAACTTATGCGAACATGATTAATATCTTAACAATCATCATTTTCCTAGTTTCACCCCAATCAATATTTTTCACTAATGACAAAGCTTAACAGATCTCATAAATACATTAATTGATTCACTAATTAAAAAATGGCTACTTCATCTTCGAATATTTCTAAGAAATTTTCATGGGCATCAAAATTATCAATAATTCTGTCGATGACTAGACTTCATGGTAGCATCCAGAAATCTTCGGCTATAAAATTATCAATAATTGTGTCCATTACTAGAGTTCATGGTAGCATCCAGAAATCTTTTTCTATAAAATTATCATTAATTATGTCAATGACTAAAGTTCATGGTAGCATCCAGAAATCTTCTTCAATAAAATTATCAATAATTATGTCTATGATCAGAGTTCACGGTAGCATCCAGAAATCTTCTGGAATAAGCAAAGATAAACAAAAGTACTCTTCAACTACTCAACAAAAGTAAAAGTGGATGCAACATTCTGAATAGTCTAAATATCTTGTACTTTAACTTTCGCTTTTAGAAATTTTCTCGTGTAAACTTCCCGGAAGGTTCTCACACATCTACGGTGATGTCGTGTCGCTGTACCAAGGCTTTTTTAAATTAGAAGGGAAAAAGGCCTTGTCTAAGTGTTGTTTTTTATCGATTTTTTTTAGTTATATAAATTTACATAAAATTATTATTTTTTATTTTTAAAATCTATTTCTGAAAGTAAAAATTTACATTGAAAAGTTTTGGAATATTTTGATGATAAAATTATAAATTATTTAAATTTAGCAATTTCTGATCAGATTTTCGCAAAAGGTCTATAAAAATATCATAAAAAAGAATCATCTTTCTCCTAAAAAAGAGTGGATGATCACACGCTGATTCTCACACATTTACATTATGTGTCAAAGGCTCTTTGAAATTTAGAAAAAGACAGAAATGAATGGACCAAACGAAGTAAAGCTAGAGAATCTAAAAAAGGAGAATATGACGACCTAAAGGGAGAGGGAGGTCGAGCGTGAGAAATGACCGACTGACGGCCAGCATTCGGTCGAAACCACAATCTATCTCTTTCTTATCTCGTGCGACGGAATCGCGCCTGCCTACGGCCTGCCTTTGGAGCGTGATTGGAGCCCATTCTTTCTTCTTTGACCAGATCTGGTAAAATGATGATGCTCACAAGTTTTGTCAGTGAAAGTGGCCTCAACCTTCTCCCACACGTTTTCAAGCAAACTGCCCGTTATCATTTACACGAAAATTTTACCAATACGAAAATTAGCAAAGGAAATCTCTCATCCGTTGATGGGATACAATAGCAGGATCTTAGTTAACTTGTGATTATATATCATTTTTTTATATGTAAAATGTAAGTATTATTACTATCACAGTCACATAATTCACATAATTGTTGTTGATCAACATCAAAAGGTTGATAAGATGAAAAAAATATTTAAAAGAATATATTAAATTTTATTATTGATTAACAAATAAACGGTAGAGCTTCATTTATTTGGTGTTAATATTTTAATTTCTGTTAATCACTTACGTGGCAATCAGTTAGCTATGAAAGTAATTTTTAAATATGATTAAGTAAATGTAAAAAAGAAAACACATAAACTGATGTCTTTATAATAGCTAGGAAGTTAATGATTGAAATCACAGTCATTTATTTTGTGTGACTACTAAGAATATTCCAACCATATTTAATCATGTCCATGGAAAACTTATTAATCACTAAACCCTATTAAATCTGCCAATTGTCAATAGGCATAAGCCTTTCGGCATAATTATTGGTAGTAGTTTAAAAGTTCTATTTTTTGAAAGTTTTCTAGTGATTTTTGAAATTTTTTTTGTTTGATTTTATTGGATTTGCAGATTTGAATGGCTAAGTTTATATAATCCAAGTTCCTAAATTTTTTTTTAGAAAAACCTAATCCATTTATACATTTATAAATGCAATTTAAACATACAAAAAATAAAAATTTTACCAAAATTTGTATTACAGATTCCAATTAAAAAATAAACAAAAGATAGAAAGTTTAGCTACCGCCTTATCATTACTAGTGTATTAACGTTGGAGCCGTTGGCCATCAATGGAATCTTACAGTCTACATCAATCCCATCCATCTGTGTATAGTGACAAGGTGAGTCTCTGTGTTCTTTCTGATCGTACATTTTAGTTTTTTACATTTTAATAGATGGTCAGATTCAGCAGTATTCAAAGGATCAGTCCGTGTATTTCAACATATGCAGGAATATTTCAATGATATGCTGAGAACAATTAGGGTTTGTTGCAGACAATCACCATGCTCTTCAACATCCCAGAAAAAGAATAGAAGGGTTTACAGGTATCTCACATTCTCTTGCCACAGCTCCAACGATCGCCCAAAACAAAGGGATCCTTGAAGTGCAGTTAGTGTGGGAGGAGGAGAACGAGGATACATCTCATAACATGGCGGAGCTCACTGCAGGTTCTTCGACTTCTGAGCCAGGGTATATTGTAAATTCACACAATGTATACATCGATCTGCAGTTTTTCTTAGACAAATGCAAAGTAATGTTATGTAGCAGAGGAGTACTGACTTGTTGGATTGTGTATATAATGTCAGATTAATGGACAGACGCGCTCAGGAGCAGCAGAGGGATAACGCGTACAATCTGGAGAGGGAATCCAGAGAAAAGATAGAAGTATGGATCAATCAATTAGAAGAGTATCGTAGCCAATGTTTGATGGATGGCCTTGGTTACTACGATTCTTTCAAAAACAAGAGACGGCGTGTTGTAGACTTCCAGGCTAACCTCACGAGGCTTGAACTTGCAGCTTTGTGGGATCAAATCTGGTTACCAGAAAATTTCCGGCTGAGTGAAGAATGGAGGAGAGTGGCCACTCATTACTTGCTTCTTGTTGAATCCCTTGATATATCTAATTATTATAGATTGGGCAAAGACGAGGAGTGCGGACCTTACCTCACTCGCGCAAGACCACGTCGATACAAAGCTATTCAGGAGTGGCTGAAAGATAATGAAGAAAATAACCAGCTGCGACCACCCCCTGTAGGCAATGATCAGCCAAGATTAATGCTAACTCACGATCCTTGCCTCTGGGCTCATGTAGAAGAAATAAAATATTTAATGGATACTAATAACGTAAATGATCGTGAGAACTTAATAACAGATTTTGAAGAGCGCCTGAGGCGTTTGTTCGATTCCAATGGTTTGTGCATGGAAGAGCTTCTGGCTGGAGAATCTACTTTGAAAATTGTGGTCAAGTGGTTATGGGGGAGGAAAAATCCACAGCAGCAAGCGAGCTCTTGCCTCTCTCCTATCATTGACAACCACCCAGAATTGCTTGAATGATCAAGAATAGATCTCGGTGATTACAACTGGTCAAGCAGGTTTGGAGTGACCTGTGCATTTTGCTTCGTTTTCACTTGATTTAGTTTTGGCTCACTTCTGGAATGATGTCGCACATTAAGCCTAGCTTGGCTTTGGCTTCATTTTACAAGGACTGGTACTACTGATTTGATTTGATTAGTGTTATTATTTCTGTTTTGATTCAATGAGTAGTGTTATTATTTCTGTTGTTAATGTTACTACTAATTTGATTTGAGTAGTGTTATTATTTCTGTTTTGATTTTATTTGAGTACAGTTATTATTGCTGTTTTGTTTTGTCTTGAGTGGTGTTATTATTTAGGTTGCCAATATTTACATAAAATGAAATTATGGAGTGATGTTTTAACGGGACGTCAATATTCAGCTCATTGAAAGTGATTAGTTGATTAAGTTCATTGAAAGTGATTAGTTGATTAAGTTCTTTAATACRTATGAGTTTTTAATGATATCATTAGATCAAGTTTTTTTATTTAATTAATAGATAATAGTTTAAATCTTTTAAGTTTTGGRATTTTCATGTGGATATTTTTTTGTTTAATTTTGTTTGGTTAAAAATTGTTGGATTTGTATATTTGAGTCMTTAATTTTGTATAAACTTAATTTTTAAAGGATTTTCAGCAGGCTGAATCCATTTTTATATTTAGAAATACAATTTAAATAACAATTTTTTTTTATTTAGTATAGATTTATATCTTCCAATTCTAGTGAAAATACCAAAACATAAAACATTTAGACAAAACTTAGAATATACATAAAAGTAAATTATTATATAATTTTATCTTCATTATTGTTTAAACAAAGTTTTATTATGTAGATATTTTTATAAATAAATGTATGGAATTCAGTTGTTATGTCAGGTTAGTTTTTGTTTTTACAACGATTTACATATRTTCAAGATATGCTTTGAAAKGTTTGTAAAACCCTATAAATAATAATTTTTGTTTTTGTTTTTCCTATTTAAAAAAATATGAAATTACATTCCACTATGTCATAATATGTGGATAGGGTTTGGAAGTAATGGTAGTGGCTACCTTAGAATCATCGGCTATACCTCTTCCATCGAGGGGTAGCGATATCTCGAGCGCGCGACTCCTTCACTTTTGTTGGCCCAGCCGGAACCCATACGAATTTCTGCAACTTTCTTGGCCCACAACGAATCAAAACTACTGTCTCACCTATGCCTTCTAAACCCTCGAGATTTTCTGAGGCGTGCGACTACCTGATGAATTTTCTACAGGTTTCCTCTCTAACCTTACGCTCCGATACCAATTTAAATGCGACTACCTCATGAATTTCCTACAGGTTTCCTCTGTAACCTTACACTCTGATACCAATTTAAATGAGAAGGGGCGAATTCAGAACAATTGTGTCTATGTGAACTTAGCACAAACACACAAAAATAGAATACAAGATCGAACTCAAGAGCTGTGGCTTTAAATCTTGAATTTTCTCCATTACTTCTCAACTACACAAAAAACTTATTAATAATAATAATCTATTTTTAAGGTCACAGCCAAGACAACACATCAAATTGATGTATGAGACTCCCTTGTTTGTGGGACAAGGGATTCCCCTCCACCCAGCAATTTGACTGGTAAAGTCTACGAAGGTATACATACCCTACCCTACCCCCTCTGGATTTGAAGCTGTGACCTCTTAAGAGGAAACACATGTTCTTAACCATTAGGCCCACTCAGGCTGTATAATAGGACTCAATTATTTTAGAGCTTTTTTCAATTAACTGGAACTAATTCATATTTTTATGGAGCTCTCTAAACTTAGAACTGTCTAAAATTAGCTAAACTTGATCATATTCCAACATTTTTTACAATTTTTTTCTAAGATTTGGTCAGAAATTTAGAAAATTGTAGATTTTAATGGTTGAAATTACATATTTTAAACAGTTTGGAGTTTTGTAGAGTGATAAAAGCATTCAAAAATAAAAATTATGATATAGCTAACAAGTATGTTATCCGTCTGGAAGATTTAAAAATAAGTTACAGACTCCTAAGATGATAGAATTTATTGCGGCCTTGAAAAGATGGGGTGTCGAACCCAGTGAGGACTCACTCGTTTCACCATCGAGGATCCTGACAACTTCAGGATTTTGAGCAGAAATTTTTAAGATGTTTTGAGGACCTATTTAATCTTGTGTTTACTGAGGGCAGCGTGGAATATCTGAAGGGGATGTGCGGTCTATCTTCAACGGATGCCAAGGGAGAGGAATATGGTAAGTCTTTAAAGGCGGTTTTTGAGAATTTTCTAGTTGTATGGGAAATCAATTCTGTAATGGAAATTGGATTTATCCATACCCGGTTAAACTCTACTGAAGGAGAATTGAATTTATCATACCAGATTGAATTTATGCAATAACAGTTAAAATTACTCACACACAACTGAATTCTGCATTTCCAATCGAATTTTTCCCTGTCCAATTGAATTCCACATTGCCAATAAAATTTATCAACACTACATGCATAGCCTCTCAATCTTCAACACTACATACAAACTTACCATTTAACTTGGTGACTATTTTTTCCCATAGCTAGAGCTTGTCTTGGTTTCTACATCTTATCTTCATCTTCAACTACTCCCACCACAAACATGCATAGTATCTCTATCTTTAACACGTAATCTTAACTTTTTAGGGGTCTTCAAGTCTATGCCGATCAAAATATTTAGATGCATGCTTTTTATAGACTCTGTCATCCTTTCTAGACATGTACTTCTGGAAAATTCCATCACCTCCATTTACATTTGATGTTTTTCCACGCTCTCTACATCTTTGAAATCATCATATTTTCTATATGTTCGTTTTGGAAATATTATTTCCTTAGAAAACTCTATGGCTTTAACATTTTCTATAACATTGCTAATTTATTTTCTTCAAATCATTTTATCTTGGTCAACATGTCAATCTCCACAACTTCTAACCAATTCTCTTCAATGTTGAAGTTGTATCTTTGCTTACAATGTCTACCCAATCCTACTACTAGAAGTATGCTTCACTCACTCATTGAGATGACTCTATCCACCATCACACCCTTATTGTAGTCATCTACATATCTTCTTTTTCATTGTAATTGTTGTCTCCTAGAATTCCCCCTTTTTTCATGGTAACTACCCAACTTTCCTATTTTCCTAGAATTATCCCAAACCCTCACAATTCTACTTGTTGTGATACCACTTGATGCAAACCTAAACTCGTTATTAGAAATATGCAAGAAAACTTCACATAAAACTTGCATGGAACTACCACTAACCATACCATAGGAAAATGCAATGAAATTAAACCACATAAATTCATATACCCAATTTTATCATTTGATTTGAACACAAAAAAAACACCTACATTTCGTATTCAATATCTCAAAGAACTAAGAAAACCCAAATTTATCACAAAATTCCATGCTTTGAAGATTTTCCTATATCAAAGCTACAAGGAAGACTTCATTGCCTTTCTTCCTTACTTTTGAAATGATGACAAGCTTCCCTTATCTTGTACCCAAGTCACACAGAATGAGTTCTTTCTCACATTATATGTGACAACTCCCTAACCACACCTTCTTCAATTAAAAAAAATCTCAATTAATAGAATTTTGGAGTTATCCATTGCAAACTATTAATTACTTCAACTCCCACACTCACAATGTCATCCGCCTACCATGATCGAGTTAATCTTTAATTCAATTCATCTTAAAGAATTTCATAATTTCACCACGAGCTATCCCTTTCTCACTATTCACAAATCTTAGTAGATGGAAATCCTCTCAAAAACACATTAATGGATTCACCAATTAAAGGTGTGTTTCTTCATCTTTGAATTTTTTTTGAAATTTTTTTCATATATTAAAATTTCACAAAAAAAAAAAACTACATCAAAATTATCAATAATTAATTGTGTCGATGACTAGAGTTCATGGTAGTATCTAGAAACCTTATGCAATAAGCAAAGATAAACAAAAATAATTCTTAACCTATTCAACGAAGTAAAATGATCTAGATGCAACATCGTGCATGGTGTAAATGTCTCGAACTTTAACTTTCTCCTGTAAACTTCCCCGAAGGTTCTCACATCTACGAGGTATCAAACTTATCAATAATTGTGTCGACGAGTAAAGTTCATGGTCGCATCTAAAAATCTTCTACACTAAGCAAACATAAACACAAAAAAACTCTATTCAAAGGCTTTTTGAAATTTAGAAGAAAAATCTTCCAAGTTATCAATAATTTAGAAGATAGTTTCTGACAGTACAAGGTATCAAAATTATCAATAATTATGTCGACGACTAGAGTTCATGGGCGCATCTAAAGATCTTCTGCCATAAGCAATGACTTTATTCAAAGGCTTTTTGAAATTTATAAAAAAATGTTGATGCTTACCAGCTTTATTGAATTTGTAGTTTTAAATGTTGGCTTATAAATGTTTTTGTCGTTAAAGTATCCATCAAACAAACAGCCCTTTATCATTTACACCAAAACTTTACCAATACGAAAATTAGCAAAGGAAATCTATCCGTAACGGAAATTGGCAAAAGTAAATCTCTCGGTTGAGGCGGGAAAACCATAGTAGGACTTTTAGTAGTAACTTCACCAATCTGTAGTAGTATAGTGTAAATTGGTATTTTTTTTTATGATTTTTTCTGAAATTTGATGAGGATTAATTGAATGAATATATTTGAGAAGTTAAGTTTGTATAATCAAACTAGCTAAAAAAACTAAATTCATTTATGCAATAAACCGAATTCGTGCTTAAAAAAATATAAAACGTTTACCCAACGCAATGATTATATATCGTCCTTTAACGTGCAAAGTGCGAGTCTTACTATGTGATCTGATGGCCGCGATCAGATCACAAAACCCACACACAACTCGATGAGAACCAAAATCCACCGCTGCACGTTATCATCGCTAGAGCTCTCACGGGCCACGATCTCCCAAAACACAGCGATCCTTGAAGTGCAGTTATTGTAAGCAGAGGAGAGCGAGGATACATCTCATGACATGGAGTTCATTTCAGGTTCTTCGAATTCTGAGCCAAGGTATTATCAATTCACTCAATATATACATTCTTCTGCAGTTTAAGCAACAATATTATTTACTAATGACTCGTTGGATTGTGTATATAATATCACATTAATGGGTGGACACACTCAGGAGCCGTAGAGGGAATTAAGATAGAAGGCATCGATATCAACTAGAATAGTATCGTAGAAAATGTTTGATGATGGGCCTTGGTTACTACGATGCTTTCAAAAACAAGAAACGACGTGATTTAGACTTTCAGGCTAACGTCAAGAGGTTGGAAGTTGCAGGTTTGTGGGTTGAAATATTTGAAAATAGGAAGAAAGAATGAAATTGGCTTTTTTTCAGATGAGGAAACACCTCGAGGCCATCAGAGCAAAGTCACATTGCATTCATTTAATCAATGAGGAGTACATTATATATGATGATATTCAGTTTAGACTGTTGGAACCATTATTTTGTTTAGAGGAGTCTCCATTATTTCTAAGTCTCCCCTTTAATGGAGAAAGGATTGGCATCCACACTTAACGTCTCTCAGTTCAAATTTTATCTTCGCAAGAGATTTAGTGAAAATATCAACAACATTTTCACTATTATTACAATACAATAAAGAAATGCCATTAGAGTGCATCTTTTCTAGAACAAAATGAAACTGACTATCAGCATGCTTTGTCCTTGAATGATAAACTTGATTATTTCCCAACTTGATTGATCTCCGGTTATCACATTTGATTATAGTAGCTTTCCTTTGTTCTTCTCCAACATCTTGAAGTAGTCTTCTCAACCAAACAACTTCACAAGTTGTTGCACACAATGCTTTATATTCTGCGTCAGTGGATGACAAAGATAGAGTAGGTTGCTTCTTACTGCGCCATGAAACAATCCTGGATCCAATGCTAAACACATAACCTATAGTATGTCTTCGATCATCAAGATTGCAAGCCCAGAATCTGAGTAACTTGTCAACTCAACACCGACTAAATCAGTATATTTAATACCATAATCAATTGTGCCTTTGAGATACTGAGTACCCCTTTCGCTACATTCCAATGGTTTTCTAGAGGTTTTGCCATAAACTGACTTAATACACTAACATAATATGCTATGTCAGGTCTGGTTGTAGTGATATAGTTCAAGCTTCCTACCATCTATCTATACATTGTACCATTTACCTTCTTCGAACCATCATGTAAAGTTTCATGTTCTGCTGCATTGAAACATAAGAAAATTTACATTGATCCATTTTAAACTTCTTAAGTACTTCTCTCACATATTTTCCTTGAGACACAAAGGTTTGACCAACATTTCTCCAAACTTCAAGACCTAGGGAGTATTGTAAATTTTTCAATTGGACAAATCTGTTGTGAATATCTTATCAATTGGCTAGTGACTTATTCTCTGTTTTGTGAAGATTCTTCTTCATTGCTAGATGTATCCATATCACTCGTTTCCTTTTCCTGCCGATGCTTCTCTTCTTTGACCTCTTCATCTTCAAGAAGTACATGCCATCCTTCATGACTTTTGTCTTCATTATTTCCTTTTGCCTTCTCATGGAAAATTACATCTCTACTTGCAAACACCTTGTCAATAGATGGATCAAACAATTTATATGCTTTAAATTCTGAACAATATCCTATAAAAATATATTTGATAGCTTTAGCATCAAGCTTCTTCCTGTTCTCTTTTGGAATATCTGCAAAAGCTTTACATGCAAATATCCTCAAATTATTAACCATTGGTTTAGAATCATACAAGGCTTCGAGAGCCGTTTTATGATAAAGACACCTTGTTGGACTTCTATTCTTTAAATAAAAAGTAGTGTTAATGGCCTCAGCTCAAAAATCATTTGAGAGATTCTTACCTTTCATCATACTTTGTGCACACTCCACCAGAGTTCAGTTTTTTCCTTTTTGCAATTTTGTTTTGCAGTGGAGTGTGGGGTACTTTAAATTGTTGTACTATTCCATTGTATTTGCAATGCTTGATGAAGTTCCCAAATCTGTACTCTCCCCCTTGATCTCAATGAAGGATTTTGATGGACTTTGTTGTTTGCTTCTCCACCATGTTTTTAAATTCCTTGAAGTATTCAAGAACATCATTCTTTTTTCTAAGGAAATAAACCCATGTGTATCTTGTGCAGTCATCCATAAATAGAAAAAAATAATAAGCACCACCTAAGGACCTTGTCTGCATTGGTCCACAAACATCAATATGTATAAGTTCTAATACATCTTTCTTTCTCCTATCAGAATTAGAGGAGAATTCGTCTCCGTGCATCTTTCCTAATGCACAACCTTCACAAGCAACATATTCATTCTTCAACATAGGGAGTCCTTCAACCATACTTTGTTTTTGTAATAACAACAAATCATGATAATTAATGTGACCATACCTTTGGTGCCAAAGAGTTTCTATAGCCATAGTTGCAGAAGTCAATGCTTGATGATTCTTGTTCGTGACATCAAGTTTGTATAGACCTCCAACACTGACTCCTGAGGAAACAATTATGTAATGATCCCACAAGTTCTTCACTATACAATGTGTCTTGAAGAATTCGACCTTTAAATTATGAACTGTAATTATGGATACAAAAATCAAGTTTTTTTTTTGTGTCACAGACATACACAACATTGTGAATGTGTCTGACAGTATCATTCAAAAGTGTTACTAGAATATCTCCATATCACTTGATTTGATAGGAACGATCATCTGCAAGATAAATATGGGCACCATTATGTGTTTCGTTAAAGTTTATATACCAATTCTTGTTACGTGTCATGTGAATCGAAGCTCCAAAATCAACAAACCATGCGTCAACATCATCAGTTTAAGCAGAAAATGCAACATTAGACACAAACAATCTCAGATATTTTGAATCAAAATTTGGGTTTTCTTATGAAAAATGTCATGAATGTTTTCTATTTTTATGCCTAGCCTCATTGTTTTTATTCTTATAACATTCTCTAGCAATATGCCCAGTCCTACCACAATAGAAACACTTAGGTTCGTTTATATTAGATGGAATACCTTGATTTGGATTTGGCAATGACTTCCTCTGAAATGAACTTACTCCTCTGCCTCCTTCTCCTGGTTTCCCTTTAGGGAATCTCTTCTTTGTCAATAGTGCTAATTCTAAATTTCGAGGCTTCAAATTCGGCTTCAAATTCATGGGCATCTCTTCTTCTTGTACCAATATACCTGTCAATTCCTCAAAGGTAGGAGATTCCTCTCTTGCTGCAAGGCCTGCTATAAACATTTTATAGTCCTCTAGCATTCCATTTAGGGGAATTGTGACAAGATCAATGTTTGACCATTTTTCTCCTATATCTCCCAATTTATCTTTCATGTCTTTAATTCGC
>WSFP011430137.1:0-21746 GCA_009831015.1 Picea engelmannii | reverse complement strand
CAATGATGGATTTAAAAATCTTAAGTTGTTTATTTCTGAAGCTGCATTGTCTGCCGAAATTGATGATGAGAATGCATGGTTCATACATTCTGGTGCATCAACTCATATGACCTGTAATAAAGAATGGTATGATGAATATTATGATAAAATTGATGGCACACACATTTACTTAGGAGATAACACATCACATAAAGTCCAGGGCTATGGAGTAATAAGTGCGAACTTACCTAATGGACAAATGAGACAAATTCGTGTTGTGATGTATGTTCATGGTATTAAAAATAATTTAATATATGTTTCAACTATCACTAATAATAATCTATAAGTGGAATTTGGTAAGTTTAGGTGTGTTGTAAAAGATATCCAAAATCACTACAGGATTGTTTCCATAGGTACCAGGGTTGGTGGATTGTATAAGTTGGATGTAACAATGAACCGTCATGTTGCATTGACATCTACAAGAATGTCAACATAAGAGTTATGGCACCACAGGTATGGGCACCTCAATTACAATGATTTGATGATATTGCAAAGAAAAACAATGGTAGAAGGTCTTCCTGTTATGAAGAATGATCATTTTTCATGTGAAGCATGTGCACTTGGTAAGCATCATAGAGAGGAGTTTCCCATACATACACAGAAAAGACAAACTGATATACTTGAATTAATTCATATTGATGTATGCGGACCTATGCAAACTAGGTCACTTGGTGGTGCTTCATACTTTCTTATTTTTGTTGCTGACAAATCTAGATATACTTGAGCCTATTTCATAAGGAGAAAAAGTGATGTATTTGAGTATTTTAAAGAATTCAGAACTATGGCTGAAAAACATACAAGCAAATGTATTAAAATTCTCAGATCTGATCAAGGTGGTGAATATACATCAGGTATATTTAAAAGATATTTTAAATTTAATGGGATACAACAACAATTTACAGTGCCTCATACGCCTCAACAAAATGGTGTCGTTGAAAGAAGGAACAAAGCACTAGTGGAATGTGCTCACGGAATGCTTCAAGGTAAAAACATTTCTAATGGTTTTGGGGCAGAAGCTATTAATATTGTTGTTTGTTTAAAGAATTGAAGTCCAACTAAGAAATTAGATTTTCAAACTCCTTTTGAGGTTCTTCATGGTTATAAACCTAATCTTGGTCATTTAAGAGTATTTGGATCCACTGCCTTTGCACATGTTCCAAATGATGAGAGAAGAAAACTTGATGCAAAATCAATCAAGTGTGTTTTAATTGGGTATTGTACTGATAAACTGTCTGATCCCAATTCACATAAACTGTTTGCAAGTAGAGATGTAGTGTTTCATGAGAATGTAGATAGAGTTGATAAAATGAATGATGTAGATACTTGGCATAATGACAATGATGAGGATGTCAAAATAGATGCAATGGTTAAATAGGAACATAAACAGGTACAGGTTCAAGAATGGAATGAAAGTAGTATGGACACTTCAAGCAGTTATGCTATATCAAGTGGAGAAGAGTCACCACAGAGGAGACGAGATGAAAGCAGTGAAGGACCAAGGAGGTCATCACGACAAACTCAGCCATCTATACGGAATAAATATTATGCATTGATGTCCCATGTAATGAATGGTATAGAACCTATAAACTATGAACAAGCAAAAGAACATGAAGAGTGGAGAAATGTTACGAATGATGAATATGACTCCCTTATGAAAAATCACACATGGAAATTAGTTAATCTTCTTGAAAACAAAGTCCCTATTGGAAGCAAATGGTTGTATAAATCTAAATTTAAAGCAGATGGTACTTTATATCGTCAACTGGTGGGAAGTTTGAATTACCTCACCACTACGAGACCAAACATTGCATACTCGGTCAGTATCCTTAGTCAGTTCATGACTAAGCCTTCTGAGAGCCACTGGAAAGCTGCAAAGAAAGTCCTCCGATACTTGAAAGGAACAATAAATTTTTGTATTATGTATACTAATGAATCTGATGTTGAACTGACAGGTTTTTCTGATTCAGATTGAGCAGGAAAACCTAATGATAAAAGATCCACCTCAGGCTATGCATTTCATATAACATCGACAGTTGTATCGTGGAGTAGCAAGAAGCAACCTATTGTTTCTTTGTCGTCAACAGAATCTAAGTATAAATCTAAGTATAAATTCTTTGTTACCTGTGAAACTGTTTGGTTGCGGAGAATTCTTGCACATGTCGAAGAGGAGAAAAATGGTCCATCATGCATCAATTGTGATAATCAAAGTGCTATCAAATTGGCACACAATCCAATATATCATGCAAGATCAAAACACATTGAGCTACAACACCACTTCGTGAGAGAGAAGATTGATTCAAAGGAAATTAATTTGATTTTTTGTAATACAAAATATAATGTGGCTGATATATTTACCAAGCCTCTTGGTAAACTCAAGTTTGAAGTTTATAGAAGCAAGTTAGGTGTTGTAGAAAATTTGTTTTTCTATTAAAGGGGGATGTTAGAATAATGTAGAAACTTCTAGAATGTATTGTAAATTTAGAATGTTGTTTCAAGTTTGTTTCACAAGAACGTAGATTTAGTTTGTGGGTGGTTTGAGATCCACAATGATAGGAGTGTGATCTAATCCTTTATTGAACTATAAATATAATGAAATTCTCTCAATAAATCAAGTTTTATGAGCATGTCTCACTTGTGTGTTCCTCTTGTTTTAAGTTTTAATTATATGGAGTTGTAACATAACATAGTATATATATATATATATATATATATATATATATATATATATATATATATCATAAACTCTAGATCAAATTTTCAAATTTACTAGAGTGTAACACTTTTTTCAATTTAAATAACGATCCTCTGAATATATGGACACATGAGAGATGGATTTCCTGATATTAATAAAAATTTATACAAATCTTCAATTTTCTCAGGATGGTGGTGGTGAAGAGAAATATTAGAAGAAATGTATTAATAATAAAACAGTGATATCAAATCCCTAATAAGCAGATCGCTTCAGCATATTTTTTTCTTATGTACTGAAAGTCTCTCTTACGGTTTCTCCACCCCTTATTCAACAGCAGATCGCAGATTATTTGGAGTGCAATTTTTAAGCATCTCATGGAATTGCACAAAACTCGATCTGAATGGAATTGGATTTTTAACAATGGAACCTTGGTAGGAGATCAGGTAGATGTGCATATTGCAATTATTTATCACAGGTTTGTATGGCCACGTAATTTGGGCTATATTCGGTATTAGAGACGGAATGCCTATAGAAGTTATGTTGTTCTATTAAGCTAAAGGAAACATGCAAACTTCCCTGCACAACCTAGTTGTGTGCAAGACAGTACTGAGGGTGGGGGGTTTGCCATAAATCCCATGAAACCTTGTAAGAATGGAGAACCTCGATCCTGAGTCGAACAACTTATGCAAATTAACTTGAAACGCTAGGGTGTTGGTTATTTGGTTAGCTTTCAGCAACATTTCCTACTTTAAATCTTAAATAGTGTGTTGGTTTGCAATGCCACATATCCAGATAATGTGAAACATATACTCAGATCTTGTATCAAAGAAAGGGGCTTCGGGACATCCAACACGCATAAGCAAAGTCCACATAGGTGATGACTTTGTTTCATGACGACCATTGGATGTCTAAATCTCTAATTTAGATAAATTCAAGTAAAGAAGGGTAAAAAGGGGCAACAAATCTCTTATTGACTTTGTTTTATATACTTGGATGCTCAAATTTGCAATCTAGATAAAGGTGGAAAAGGATTATTAACGTTGTTTTATGTATTTGGATGCCCAAATCTATAATAGAAATAAGGTGAAAAATAATAAAAAAGGTACAATAAATTCTCATTCTAAACATTATAAAGTAATATTGTGTTACTTGGATAAATATAATTATTCAACAAACAAATTAAAAATATTTAAATAAAAACAACATAACAAAAAAAATTAATAAGGATTTTTTTTCATACTTGAATTTTAGGTTTAATCTCAGGATTTTTTTCCATGCTTGTATTTTAGGTTTAATCTAGATTCATCACATTCTTTTAATTGTTTTATAATGTTTTGAGTAGTTTAATATGCATTAATTATGTATGAAAGATTTGTTGGTAAATCAATATCATATTAAGTGGATTTATATCCAAAATTTTAAAAATAGTTAAGAAGTAATTCAATATATTGGATAGTATTAAAAGGGTAAGTTGTTTTTTTAATTAAATTAAGGATATACATATTGGGGGCTCAAGTAATCAAAATTTCAAGGGAAGAGAGGGAAGGGAATCATCCAATAACCAAAAATTTCGGGTACAAAGCTAACTAGATTCAAGCAACCTTGACATTAGAGAAGATGAGTCTCATCCAATACCAACCCTAAACATAAAAATGCTTCTTTGAGAATGACAAATGTCATTTTGGGCTTTTGATTAGAGGATTTTTTAGTTGAAAGAAAATGAATTTAAAGCTAGTATTTACACATTGTTTGGAGATGGCATTGTTTTTTATTAAAGACATTTTGAAATTCTGTGTTAAATGATTCTATACTTGGGAGATGCTCATGACATTGTGTAGAAAATATTTCATTTTATCCTCTTGAAGCTTTTTGGGTGTTTCATAAGTTATTTCATTCCTTTTCTCATTGAAACCATCAAGAGGTTGAAATTGACAAGCGTTGTTGCAAGCCTACATTGTTGGAAAATGTTCGTATTGGAGTGCTAGTGCATTTTCTGATTGGAATCATCAATAGTTTGGAAGAAAGAAATGATAAGCCTCCATGATATTTTCCTTTGTGATATTTTTACTGTAAGCCAAGCATCTCATAAAGGAGCATGGTGATACATCTCTTATCCTTGTATCTTATAGAAATTCTCAATGAAGCATGAAAGTCTTTGAACAAGCAATGAAATTGACCATAGTTTTAATAAAGGGATCTAAAGATAAAATGATCTTCTGATTACTAAAAACCATGGTTGATGATCCTTACTAAAAGCTCAAGTAGCATATGATAAACAATGTTTTTTAAAATTAGATGTCGAATTCATATGTCAAATGATAGGACCAACATACTATGAGTAGAAATAACAAAAGTATAAGGGGCGGCAAGTGCAGGGAATCATATATGGTCCCGATGGAAAAGATTTCACACATTTTGCATGGGGTGGTGGCCGCACATCAAACAATCAAGTCGAAGCCCTGGCAGTCTATATAAATCCAAGAGATGACATCGCTGTAATATGAGACTCAAGTTGATCATCAAAGGACTCCGAAGGATTAGCAAAAACACTCATCCTAATATTCAACGGATCTAGGGATTTAAAAACTCGAGTTGATCATCAAAGGAAAAAGAAGGATTAGCAAAAACACTCATCCTAATCTTCAACGGATATATCAAAGGAAAAAGAAGGATTAGCAAAAACACTCATCCTAATCTTCAACGGATATAGAAAAGGAAAAAAAAGGATTAGCAAACACTCATCCTAATCTTCATTAAATTTAGGGATTTAGAAACTCAAGTTGATCATCAAAAAGACTACAAAAGACTAACAAAAACACTCATCCTAATTCTCAACAAATATATCAAAGAAAAAAAAAAGATTAGCAAAAACACTCATCCTAATTTTCAAGGGATTTAGGAATTTAGAAACTCTAGTTGAGCATCAAAAGACTTCAAGGGATCTAGAAACTCTAGTTGAGCATCAAAATACTACAAAAGAGGGATTTAGAAACTCTAGTTGGGCATCAAGACTACAATAGATTAGAAAAAACACTCATCCTAATCTTCATTTCAATGGATATATCAGGAAAATGCAAAACGGATAATCTTCACTTCAACGGATATATCAAAGGAAAATACAAAACGGATATCTCAAAGGAAAATACAGGAGCATAATTTTCATTTGGTGGAATATTAGAGAACCTCGGGATCTGGGACATGCATCGCTTGTTCCCGGTGTCCACCTTTATTTGGTCTGTGGTACTCTCATCGGCCGCATATGGGATTTCCCCTTTGCACTTCGTCATCCTGCTATTCTGGAGGAACCGCACTTCCTACCTCATGCGCTCACACATGGACACTCGCCCTAGGATCTGCGGTCTGGTTTCTTGGTAGCTCGATTAGCCGCCCTTCGGGTACATTCTCCTCAGCTCCTCCGCGTGCTCACACATGGGCA
The DNA here is from genome assembly GCA_009831015.1 of Picea engelmannii. Taxonomy (NCBI): domain Eukaryota; kingdom Viridiplantae; phylum Streptophyta; class Pinopsida; order Pinales; family Pinaceae; genus Picea; species Picea engelmannii. The sequence continues at coordinate 15,579 of WSFP011430137.1, read as the reverse complement.
CGCCTTTGTAACAGTTAAAGATTATTTCCGGATCAAATTCCAGCTCATTCAACAGTTCGTTGCACAATCTAATCTCTCTTCACCACCTTCGCTCCTTGTGCATTGTCTTTCTCATCCCTTGCAACCGAGACTTCACAATATCTCTTCGTTCACAACTTCCAATGTGGCATCGAAGCAAGCCACTATGCCATTCCACTTCTTGCGAATTGGAAAGCTTGAAGGGGAAAATGCGACTTCGACAGCAGGAATTGATAGCCTTTCCCGAAACAAATGCATAATTGGAGCAAACAATTCAGGATAATGAGCAGAAGAGGGACAACGAGATGGCCATTGTTCTGAAGGAAGTAAACAGGCATGCAAGGCAAATTCGTTCGCACAACAGAGCAATGGCAAGGCAGAGTCAATTATATTAGCAGCAAGATCCAGCTTCTTCTGTGACCTCTCATGTTTCGTGCGAAGTCGCATCAACCAAAATACGCCATGAACGAAGAGCATCGGGAGGAGGTGGACACAACCCTAAAGCTCAGTTAAACTCCGAGTTTCATGATATGATATGTGGAATAGTTTTTTTATGAATTCCTACGTCAAAATTTACACTTGTAAACATGCAAGCATTTTTGTAATTAAATAATCAGACAGCAACAGAGGATGGCCTCCTCTCATTTCTTGTTGGAGGCCTCTTTCAAACTTGATTTTTTTGTGTGAAATCTTACTGTTTCATCATTTTTTTTTGTCGGAGGCCCCTTTAAAACGATTTTTTTTCGTGAAATCTTAGTGTTTCATCATAGCTGTAGCCTTCGTTTACATTACAACTTTAACAATCTTTGTTAGAAAAAAGAATAACAAAAATATAAAAATGTCACCAAACAAAAAATTGTTGGAAATCAAGTTTTGTTTTATTTGGAAATATACATTTTGAAAATTTATTAACATTAAACTTTTTGGAGTTACACATTAAATTAAAGATATTCTTTAATATGTTTTATGTTTTAATCTAGAATACTTTAATCGGTTTAATCTGTTTGTAAAACTAAACAATTTTAGTTTTTAATTTATTTGTATAACTAAACAATTTTTCATCTTTCTGGATACTTAGTAGAATTGGAGTTAAGATAAGTCTATATTGGTTATAATCCGAAGTTAAAATGGATCTATATTAATTATAACAAAAGTTAAGATAGATCTATATTGATTATAATTCTAAACTTTTAAATAATAAATAATATTGGACTTATTTTTCTTTACCATAATTTTTTATATACATTCTCTAAAAACACCTACTAACAACTTCCCTTAATAAAATCAAACTTAACCTAGTATATATTGTAAAATCTTCTCTTTCTATATTAATATAAAAAGCCGATAATATTGGCATAACTTTCTATCACCATTCTTCCTCATTATTCTCTTTATCTACAATTATTCAAGTTTCCTTTGTAATATTATACATTCTTCCATCATGATTTACATAAAGAAGTCTATGATTCCACCAAATCACATTTACTTTAAAAATTACATATAAATGATCCAAAACCATGCCTTAATTCTTTCTATGATCAAATTAGACTCATTATATAAAATTGGATATGAATGATCCAAAACCATGTCTCGACTCTTTTACGATTATTTATATGACATCCCACATGTTTCTTTATAATTCTCTCGATGGCATGTTGTATAGAATCTATGTAGATCTTAACCACATGCTTAAAGGAGCAGTGATTGCTAAATGTAACGCGATAGCATATGTAATATATAGAACTAAAGTAAGTTGTAGTTGTAGGCTTATTGATAAGTTGTCCCATGTACTATCCGCCAAATGTAAGCTTATATAAAACTAAAGTCGTGGTTGTAGGCTCATTTATAAGTTGTTTAAAGAAGGGAAGCTTTAAGTTTAATATATAGAAATTAAGTAAGTCAAGGTTGCAAAATCTCAACTATAAATTTGTTTGGGATTATTTGAGGATGGAAACTTCAAAAAACCATGGGAGTTGAGGTTGAAGGAGTTGAATAGTAGGTGTGACTAATGAGATTGAAATTGTATGATACATTGATAAGTTGTTTAAAGAAGGGAAGTTTTAAATTTAATATATAGAAATTAAGTAAGTCAAGGTTGCAAAATCTCAACTATAAGCTTACTTAGGATTATCTCAAGATGGAAACTTCAAAAAACCATGGGAGTTGAGGTTCAAGGAGTTGAATGGTGAGTGGTGACTAATGAGATTGAAATTGTATGATACATTGGTCAATCAATATCATAATATATATGTTTATATTAGGGTTTTAAAAATAATAAAAATATAATTTAATATATTATATTGTATTAAGGGGGTGGGGTTTTTCTTAATATTAAATTAGGAGTATATATTAGGGGTATTAACATTTACATTTTTGGAGGTAGAAATGAAATTAGGAGTATTTTTTACTACCACATAAATGCATGTGTTGTGCCATAGGTTTACTAAGTAAACCCCCATGAGGGTATAGGACAAATCAAGAAGGGATTATTGGTTAGGATCCTACTAATAAAATGTGAACTAATAAATCCAAAAATAAAATGCATGCCCTCTATTACAAGGGATGAAAAATTTATATTGTAAATGTGTATATTTAGGTATAATGTGATCTAGGGCAGGGAGAGGAGAAGTAGGTAAATCCATGTCACTGAGGTTGCACTAAGAGATACTCCAGAATTTAAATAAGGGAATTATGAGGGGTGGGGTGATACTCCAGAATTTAAATAAGGGAGTTATGAGGGGTGGGGTATTGATTAATGTTGGATGAATCATTGAGGTATTAGGGAGATTTTGCAAAGTGACTCAGTGATGTTTTAAGATAAACATGACAAACATTAAGAATAAAAGATATCCTCATTGAGAAAATAGTATAATCAGATTTACATACTAGATAAATATTAAGAATAAAGGATATGGTTCTTGAAAATATAGTATAACCTAAAATAAATGGGTTTATATACTATATATGTATATGTATACATTGAGGAGTAGGAAAACATATTTTTCTCAATAAAGATGTCAGGATGTCTTTTGTTATGATAAAGAAGCTCAAGGGATTGGTAATGGATGTGTATGAGAGAGGAGTATCATGTGGAGGTAAAATGATAGAATTATCATATGGGTGACATTCTTTCAAGATGATGGAGGTGTATGAGAGAGGAGTATCATGTGGATATAAAATGAGAGAAGTGTCACATGGGTGACATTATTTAAAGATGAGGGTGGACTCAAAAGGTATGTCATCATTTGGTAAGGTGTTCGAGTTAGTGTGAAACTGTGTTTGAAAAAATAGTTTGAATGAATAAGGTCCTTTTTGAATTCAATCCAACTAATGTGAGGAAAGTCTTGTACTTTTTATAGTTGAAACCATTCATGGAATTTCCCTACGCATATGCATAAGAGACTTATGTATTCAATCGATGTAGGGAACTTTGTTGTTATAGGGAAATTAATATAATGTCTTCATGAATGGAAAAAGTGTATTTTAATTTTTAAAGCCTAAGATAGGAACTCCTTCCGTCAAACAATCATAGAAGTTTGAAATAAGTTTGGGCCTACTTGTTTGTTTTCAAATCCCAGCTCAAACCATTCAGGTCACCCACTAAATCTTTAGAATTCCTCGTAGCATATGAGGAAGTCGTGGGAAAGTAGGTGATGAAATTATGTTAGGGTGCCAATTCGTTTCCATTTTCATCAACAAATATTTGTATGTAGCAACTAATACCCCATCATTATTTGTGATGTCAATGGTTTTTATCGTCATAATTGATTGAGAAAGCAAGTTTGGGAAAAATTTAGCCCAATTAATCAATTCTGAAATTAATGAAGGATATGGGAAAATAGCATGGAGGATATAGGCGAATAAGTGAAATAGGATCATTTATAATGGGAATTCACTACATACCTCATTCAATGAAATAAAAAAAGATATTATGACATGGTCATATTTTCTTTTCCCTTAATGAGGACATATGACCCAGGGATAATTGAAGTTGCACCAAGGTTAATAGAAGAGGATTCTTAAGAAAAGTATACCAAAGTTAAATAAATGGGAAGAATTGGGATTCTTGTTTTCATAGAACCAAATGCCAAAAGGTAGTAGACAAATATTGGTAGGAATATATAAAACAAGACCTATGTAGTAAGATAACTATTGCTTTCTTCTAAATAAGTATAATGTATAAATTTAGGCAAATGAATGATTCAATGATTGGGCTTATTAGTCATGAATCATATCTACCATAACAAAACAATCAGTTTTTCTACCACAAAAGGCTATTTGATGAGGAGTTTTCTTATTTAAATGTTATATTTGTTTTTTATGTAAAATATAGTGGTTGGGAAACCTTATGTTATATTATTCTAAAGTTTTGTTTTATTTTTGTGTTTTAAGTTTTTTCTGTGTATGTGTGGTTGTGACTTTGATTTTCTTATGTTAATTCTTATTATGTTATTGCATCATATTCTTGGGTATGTATTATATTGTGATTATGCATTATGTTAATTGTGTCAATATATATTAATATGCATAAATAACTATAATGTAAATATGTAAAAAAGAAAGGATAATTTATTGTTGTATGACGAGCACAGTTTACAATCCATGGAGGGAGATGGTAGGAAATGCATCCCTTCTTATTGATGATAATCCTTGAGGGACATTGCACTTCATATTTAAAAATATATGCCCTGTCGTTATAACATGTCTTTCTACACAATTGGAGGAGTGTTTGCGACAATAGGTTGAAAATAAAAAGACTAGACATAGACAAGGACCTCTAATGATCAATTTAAAAAAAAAACTACAAAAACCCTGACATGACCATAACAACAAGATGTTATTCTTTAGAATTTGTGTTAGCATCAATTAGTTCAATTAGGTTTCTTGTTCTATCCTTGGGCTGAGCATTCTTCTTGTTAGTTGTTTTCAGTACCACCTCAACATCCTCTACATCCTCAATACCATCCTCCTTAGCATCCTCTTTGGAACCTTCACTACCACCCTTAAAACCATAGAGAATCTTGATAAGGTGAGAGAATTCAATCCATATAGGATAGCCTTGTCCCATTTGATTGTTCCTTCCATGGAAAATACTATGAGCTCATTAATATGTTAGTATATTTCCATGGTCTCACTATACTTGGACTCACAGGTTCTAGAAAAACTAATTTTTGGGTTCCACACCCACACTTCTTTGTCAATCAATTAAGAAGGAGTGTGGGTGAACCTTCACTTAAATTTCCCTCCATAACCTCCACTTTCACTTTGATATTGTCTGGAAAACATTGATGATAAGCCTCAATAGAATCCATTGCAACATAACCAACCTAAGTCACTTTAGAAGGCCCGCCTCCCACTAAATTTTGGGCATTGCATTGTCTTGGATGACCACACCTAGTCGACATATTCTCCTCCCCCTCTTCATGGTTGAGAAACACACTATAATTCTAAGCATTACTTTTCCTATTTTCCATCATCTCTATCACATTTTCAACCCACCAAATCATAATTCCTCTTCTATTAAAAACTTCAATCATTGAATCACATTCTCACACTATGAATATTCTAGGATTAATGTTGCTCCACTCCATAGTGATGGGTTTGTTGTCCTATCTATGAGTGCTTGACCTTAGGTTAATAACATTTGAATGAGGCTCCTCCTACCATCAATTAGTTCCCTTTCTGTATGTTGTATTTATATGCTACTAGTTGGTGGCAATCACACCAAAAGACAATAAAAATTAATCTCACACAATATTAAAAATTATATATATATATATATATATCCATGGAAAATATTTTTGGAAAAATTTCAAGTGTTTTCTCACATTTTGTAAATGATGTTCAAATATTTTCTCCAAAAAAATCGTCGTGTGTGTACTACAACTATAAAAGAAAATAGTTGAATTCCTTCATCGAAATATCCATATGTTTGGATATGATCCTTACTCTAGTGTCAAAGAGTTTGGTGTTAATGCTTTCCAACTTGATCTACCATCTTCTTTGGGAATGCATCTAATCTTCAATTTCAATTGATTGAATCCCTATTTTCCACCATGTTTTGAATCATAACCTAAAGTGTCTATCAGTACTTACAAATTTGGATCTATAACACTAAGCACTAGTTTAGACTAATCAAATCATTGATCGCCAACTCAAGTCTTCTCAACATGAAGGAATTCCTTTATTTAGAGTTTTTCAAGCTAATAAGTATAGCTAATAAGTATCTGCATCAAGCTAAGTGGTACACCCTTGAATATTTGAGAGTCCAATTTTCTTAGCCATGCCCTAAATTTATGGGGTGCATTGCTTTCCAAGGGGGGTGAATGCTTAGGATGAGTCATTATGTAACAAATCCAAGCCAACCATTACAATTCATGGTTGGGATTCATGGCATTTCCATCCAACCATAAAGAAGGTTAGTTAAAGAGCTATTTGGGTTTCATTACGCAAACAAATCACAAAGCATATGAATCAATATATCTCATAAGTGTTTTTGTAACACTATTTTGAAATTTGGAGTGATATGATATCCGTATTCAAGATGCTTGTTCATGACAAGGATCTTTTTGTAAATTTCATTACAATTAATAAATAAGGATTTTTTTAATTAATTGCAACATCTTGTGTTTTCTTAAATTTATCCATACCATATCATAGATTGTTAATTTTTCAACATCCCACCCTATGGTCTATTCCTATCCTTTAACACCTCTTAGATGACTTTTATAAAAGACATATTTTATTACACAAACCAATCATAAAGAATATGAATCAATGTATTCCATGAGCATTTTTGTAATCAACCCCTCTACTATAAATATAAATCCAATAGTATAAAGGCTCATTACAAGTTAGAATATTTTGAAGTATTGAGTAATAAGATATTCATATTCACTTTTTTTTCTAAAATCTAGTATTTTGTATTTTCTCAACATCTCGCCCTATGATTCTTTCTTATCCTTTAATACTTCCTAATTGATCATATAAATATATCCACCTAAGATGAATACATTTTTTTTTATATAAATTAGGTATTTTTCATTTACAAATAACAAAGTTAAAAAATAGAAAACCCTATAGGTTTCTTGCTTTTCTATGTATTCTAATGAATGAAAACCCACATTTAGAACTAATAATTATTATAAAAAATTTAAATTCTAATTTTTTTATTTTTTTTTAATTTCTTCCAATCCCAACCTCCATATTAAAGTTAATAATGGGCAATAGATATGAGTTGCATCTTCTTCATAATCCATACAAGTACCACATATAAGGGGCTTTTGAAAACCTATTCTTTGTTGTGAAAACTTTGTTATCTTGATAACTTGAATTCTTTATTAATTTGACAAGTTGAATTCTATGTGAGAATTTTATTATTTTTACAAGTTGAATCTTATGTGAGAATTTTATGAAAGAATTTGATTGATACGTGAAAATTTTATTTTTATTTATATTTAAATTTTGTTATTTATTATATTTTTTTTAAATAAAGATCAATAATTTAAGTTGATTTTCAAGTGAGAATTTTATGAAAAAGTTTGATTGCTATGTGAAAATTTTATTGTTTATTATATTTAAATTTTATTATTTGTTATATTATTTTTAAATAAAGATTAATAATTTAAGTTGATTTCCAAAAAAATTATTTAGTTGAGAAAAATAAAAATTAAAAAAAATAGAAATATCTTTTCGTATTTTATTTTATTATAAAATATTTTGTTTGAAATTTTTTTATTTTTTATTTAATTTTTAAATATTTTTATAATAATATATTTTTATGTTAAGATATTATTCTATATTAATATATTTTTATATAAAAAAAATCATATTAATACTTCTCTTAAATCAATAAAATTAAAAAATATTCTCTTATATTAGATTGATTGGTCTTGGAACTCTTTCACACATGTGTGCCAAATTTGAAATTATTTCCCATCCCACATTCCTTAGCTTCCGCCTGGAGTTACTAGTCACTCCCTTCCTCCTTTTAGTTTCTTAATATTTTAGAGGGGTGGATCGTCTAACAAGAGTCGTCTTAAAAGTTTCACTTCATGTGCATGAACACTCCAAAAACGGCATCTGTCTACTGATTTCCTTTCGATAGAATTCCAAATGTTTCTCTCCTTCCAAAGAGTTCCAAATATTCCTTTCCTTCAGCAATGTTTCTTGGAATATTACGAGAGGGATTGGTTATTTAATGGTCATGAACAATCAAGAAAAGGAACCTGTCTACTGATTTCCTTTTGATTGAGTTCCAAGTATTTCTCCCCTTCATCAACGATTCTTAGAATTTTATTTTATAGATTAGACAGAATGGTTATTAATCGCCTGTAACGTTTGTCTCCAAAGTCTATCTTAATCAGGTTTAGACACTGGATATCCAGCGGCCCTCATGGTGTTAAAGTATTTTAAAGAAAGGAGGGAATTAGAAGAAGAAATAAGTTGCCAATGAAACACGGGCATGTGTGGGATGTACATGTTGAATTAAGGCCAATTACGTGGATATGAAACAGGAACGTGAAATAACGAAGAGGGGGGAACCTAATCTTTTGGTAAAGGGATTTTGTTTACCGACATGGCATAAATTTTTGGTATGATAAGGTATTTATTATGATCCAAATTTCTTTGCACTTGGTGGAAAAACGTGGTTTAAAAGGTTTAAATGGTTAATTGGAATGTGTTGGAACATCAAGAATTGATGGTTCATCACACATCTTCTAGGTTTAGTCCGTCGAGAATTTAACCTACATCTGGATATAGTTGATTGGACGATCGACCAACACACTACACCAGTCAATCGAGTAGTCGACATGTCTGTTGGTTGGACAGTTGATCAGAAGTCGAAGACAGTCGGACATTGAATCGACCAGCCCAACAATCGACTACGAGTTGGACGCATAAGCGGTCACGTCGAGCATCCTTGTCGAGACGACTCAACAGAGCAAATTTAGCGGAATCAACTCTAACAACCAACGATTACATGTGGACAAGATGTTTTGTATTCTATAGAAGCTGGTTAGATCTTGATACTACAAAAGAAGACCCCTTGGATCATTATGAATCATGGCGACCAGGCGATCAATATCCAATATGCACAGTGATGTTCTGATCACAATGCACCCTACTTAAGTGTTGTAATGGTGTCTTTACACACCACCCTTTATTTTCAAAATTTTGTGTCCCTCTTCAATTATCTACAGTGTTTTGTTCTCTATTTCATGTCATGTTGCACCCTATTCTCCAACATGTTTTTTTTTGTCAACTGGGGAAATCGAAGAGCAGGCGGGCACGTACTCATGTGACATGTGGTCGTGTTATCCGATTGCTACCACTATAACCCCAGGCATGCCAATGTGGCCCCTTGTGCAACACATAGGGTAAATTGAGGGTTTCAAACTGGTGACTTCACATAACAGAGTGCCTTAACAACACACTCCATCACCGACTATTCTACACCCCGGGGGCTATTCTCCAACATGTTATCAGAGTTGATGGTTTGAATTCTCAATCTGCTATCTGCAAACCTTGTTGAATCGGATTTGTTGTGTGATTGACTCTCGGTCGGTGGTTTTCTAATTAGAAATTATTGAAACATATCAGTATTTGTCTAGATATCGAAGATGGCTTCAAAGATTGATCCTATTGTTTTGAATAGAGAAAATTATGCAGTATGGGGATTGGATATGGAAACCCTATTGAAGAGAGAAGTAATGTGCCAAGAAGAATGAGGTTATAGGAGTCATCATGACCTACATCTCGTGGGAGATTCAATTTCACCTTAGTGGAATCGATTGTTCTCATCAAGTCTGGAAGAAAATGAAGTCATCGTTGGACCGAGTCTATAACAACCAAATCATGCAGTTGGAGAAAGACTTGATCTCTCTCGATCCTCATTATTTTGATAGAATGGAGGACTATTTGGTGTGTGTCAAATAACTACAGTTGAAATTAGGAAAGTGTGGAAAGAGCTATCAGAAGAAAGATGAAAAACTCATCAAGTTGGTCCCGATGAACTTGAGAAAACAATTCGACGTGTTCATGTGGAATTTCCACACCATTTGGAAGCACACAAGGAAAATGGTAAGAATCACACCTCTGAAACTTTTTGTGGTCTTTTGATTACTAATCAACATAGATTGCTTGGATAAGGCAAGATTGGTGGTCCTAGGCCCACTTGCTCAAGGGAAAGGAAAAAATGGATCCCAGGGATAGAGTACGGTTTGATGTCTCTATAAAGAAACATGTATGTCATGACGAGAAACCTTAGAGATAGGTAGATGCACCCCAACGAAGTCAAAAGAAGAAAACATGTCAATACTATGGAAAGATTGGACATGTGGAGAAAATATTTTTTAAGAAGCAAAACAATTTAGAGGAGAAGGTTAAACTTCTTGAAGGAGACGTGTTTGTTGTTTGTCGACCCGTTGATAATTTCACCTTCCAAGTCGGGACTTCTCAGACTTTGTTGTCTCATTCTGCGCAGAATGAATGGGTAGACAACTCTAGGTGCACTCACCACATGGTCAAGGACGCCTCATTGTTTAGGTGGTTGGGGTGATTTTTCTTGTCGACGTCTATCATGTGCCAAATATCAGTGCCAATCTATTGTTTGTTTCTCAGTTAACACAAAAGGGTAAATTTGTGGAATTTTGGCTAGATCAGTTCTATGTTCGTGATTTGAAAAAATGGAAGTCGATTTTCACCGACGGGCTTCTCGACATGACAGAGAATTTATACAATTTTTGTGGTATGACTCGACCTGAACCTAAACCGAATGCACTTGTTTCTCACATCAACGAGCGAAGTTGAATTTGGCATGAGTGACTCAGACATCTGAATTTATGAAGTTTGCAAGGACTAGCAACTCAGAACATGGTTGTTGGTCTACCAAAGGTGTTTCCCCTTGAAGGATTTTGGAAGGGTTGTGTGCTTGGGAAGCATCATTAGGAACCATTCGACTCTGACAAAGCATGGCTAGTGCAGAACCTATTGGAATTGGTTCATAGTGATGTCTTCTACATCAATTTACCTTCACTGGCAGGTGCAAGGTACATTTTGACTTTTATTGATGATTTATCTCGCTTTACATGGGTTTACTTTTTGAAGAATAAGAGCCTTGTCTTTGAGAAGTTCAAGGAGTTTTGGGCCTTTACTCAAAAGAAATGTGGCACACCCATCAAATGTTTGATACCAAAAAATGGTAGCGAGTATGTAAATCGACCTTTTTAAGAATACCTACTTCGATCTGGTATTGATTGGAAATGATCAGTTCTTCACACTCCTCAGCAGAATGGTGTCGTAGAACGTAAAAATAAGACATTAGTCAAAATGGATAGATGTCTTTGGCAATATCACTTTTGGGTTGAAGCAATATACTATGCAAATTATCTATTCAATTGCATGTCGACTCGAGTTGTTCCTTCCATGACTCTAGTCGAACGATGGTATGGGAAGAAGACTTTAGTCAACCACCTATGTTTGTTTGGATGTGTTGCTTGGGCTCACATTCTTGATGATTGTAGAAAGAAGTTGGATGTGAATATTCATGCTTGCATCATGATGGGCTACTCTAAAGAGTCGAAAAACTATCGACTATTTGATCATATCAAACGACAAATCATTATCAGATGAAATGTTTGGTTTGATGAGAAGTCTTATGGAATCAAGTTGTTGAATGCCTATTCTACATTGTTATAGGATTACCTCATCGGTCTTGTCTTTGACACTAGTGCTCCTATTCCATTCTTTAGTCCATCGACTAGATAATCGAACTTTCTCCCTATTTCGACTAGACCTTCGACCTTCGATTCGACTAGTCCATAGTCCTCTATTTCCACTGGTTTGTCGACTAAAGACCCTTCGACTTCTAATCGACCTGCTGAAGTGAACCGTAGTTCACCTATTTCTTGTCTACCCGGATGGGCTTCCAAGACAATTGAAGTTGATAGAAATGATGCTAGAGATGCATCCTCTAGATGACAAACTCAAAGTCAAAAGAAACATACCATCATTTCCTTGATTATTCGTGTACTTGAAACTTATGACCTTGTTACCTACTCAAATGCTGAAGGACGACCTGAATGGGAGAAAACCATGAAGATATAAATTGATTCTTTGTTGAAAAATTGAACTTGGGATTTAGTTCCCCAACTGCAAGGAAAGAACATCGTGAAGATTCAATGGGTATACAGGACCAATTTTACCTTTGAAGGTGTTGTTGAGCGACATAAATCATGCTTGGTTGCGAAGGGATTTTCTCAAAAAGAAGGTATCGACTACACTGAAACCTTTGCCCCTATCACAAAGATAAACTCCGTTTGATTGATTATTTCCCTTGTTTCTTGTTTTGGATGGAAAATCCATCATATAGATGTGAAGAGTTATTTTCTTCATGAAGACCTATTTGAAGATTTTTTTATGCAACAACCACCTAGTTTTGTGACAGATTCAAATTCGACTGAATAATTCCCTTTATGGTTTGAAGTAGGCTCCCTGAGCTTGGTATGCTAAGATCGAGAGTTTGTTTCTTCAACTTGGTTACAAATGGTGTGAATCTAATCACAACTTGTATGTACTCCATACCAATGGAGACGTCTTGATTGTTGCTATATATGTATATGACTTACTCATTATTGGCAATAATAATGATCTCATATTTAGATTGAAGAAACAACTTGTTGACTCCTTTGACATGATGGATCTTCGTACTCTGCATTATTTTTTGGGTCTTCAAGTATTACCACTTTGTGATGGATTTTTCATTCCTCAGTCTAAATATGTGATGGATCTATTTACTCATTTCAACATGGATAATTGTAATTCTTCTACTACTCCTTTTAAGTCTAGAGTAAATCTTACCAAAAAATGTCAAACACCCGCAATTGATGCTACACTCTATCGAAAATTGGTCGACGGTCTTATTTATCTTACTCATAGTTGATCTGAAATTTCATTTGTTGTTAGTGTGGTTTATCATTTTACGTAGGATCCTAAAGAAATCCACTGGAAAGATATCAAATGGATTGTTCATTATCTCAAGGGTACCACTCATTTTGGTATCACGTAATGTCAAAGTTCAGATTCACTAGTTGGTTTCACTAAATCTGACTAGGGTGGCAACGTTGATGATTAGAAGTCTAGTTCTAGCTATGTGTTTCATTATAGCACTAGACCTTTTGTGTGGTCATGGAAGAAACATAAGGTAGTCTCTATGTCAAATACAAAAGCAAAATATCATGGCATTGTTCAAGCAAGTATTGAAGCAGTATGGATTCACCAACCTTTTGGAGATCTTGGCCTTCATGTTCAAACCTTGACTACAGTGTACTGTGATAACCAGAGTGTTATACAGGTTTCTCTTAATCTTATTTCCCACAGTAAGACGAAACATGTTGAGGTCCATACTCATTATGTGAGAAAGTTGGTTCATGACAACATTGTCTCTATTGAGTATTGCAGAAAAGAAGATCAAGTTGTTGATATCTTCACCAAACCTTTAGCTGAAGCCAAATTTATCAAGCTCTGCACAATGCTTGGGATTCAGGAAGCTACAATTATGGGGGGGTGTCCTAATGACGTAATTTCACCTCCTGAATCTCCAGAGCTATGTGAAGATGGGGGAGTGTTGGAACATCAAGCATTGATGGTTCATCAAAAATCTTGTGGGTTCAGTTGTTAGATAAGTTGACCTACATCTGGATACAGTCGGTCGGACGATCAACCAACACACAACACCAGTTGGTGGAGTAGTAGACGTGCATGCCTATCGGAAAATCAACCAATAGTCAAAGATAGTTGAGCGGTGAATATACCATCCCAAAAATCGACTATGATTTGGACATGTAAGAGGTCAGGTCGAGCATCTCTATCGAACCAACTCCAGAGATCGGATTTGATAGAGTCAACTCTAAAAACTGATGGTTACATGTAAACAAGATCTTCGAGATTGTATGGAAGTTGGTTAGATATCAAAACTATAAAAGAAGATCCCTTGGGTCATTATGAATCATGGTGATCATGCGATCGAGATATAATATGCACTATGATGTTCTTATCCGAGTGTGCCCCACTTAAGTGTTGTAACAATATCTTTAGACAACACCATTTTTTCTTCATTTTTTTTTGTTCCTCTATGATTATCTGAAGTTTTGTGTTCTATTTCATGTTGTATTCCACCGTATTCCCCAACAAAATGTTTATATATGAGAGCATCAATGAGACATTTATGAAACATATCATGTATGAAAGGCTAAGGTAGCACAAAAAGAAGTTATGAGCCGAGCCCGAGGAATAAGAAATCACTCAATAAATCGTAGAAGGAAATAGAGATTTGGGGGATAATGAGAATGTCAAAGGTGGGTAAAATTCTAGAGACTCTTTTGTCTTCCATGGCTACATGCCTCACAGTGATAATTCTATAGATATAACTGTAGAGAAGGTTGTGGAATAAAAGAATGGATGAGAAGAAAAAGGATATAACATGAACAACTCAGAGCCACATAACTTCACCAATGGATAACTCGTTTTCTATAGGCCTTATCGATGGAATTGAGAGGTGTGAAATCCTTCCTTAAATATTTGCTCACCTCTCAAACCGCGCTTCCCACTATCTTGACTCTTTGTTTTAGTGTGAAGAGGGATTTTTTTTTAGGGTTCAGATGAGTCATTATGTACTCCACTTGAGAGTGTATATATTTGATGTATGAAGCCATCCCCGAATTGATTTCCTTGTAGCACTGTCAATAAGACTCAAGACTCCTCCTCCCATTCATGTAGACTAAAAATATGTTACTAGTGTTTATGGAACACTCGTCCCAAATTCTGTTTTGCTCCTTCAACTATCATTTGAAATCCTCTTTTAATTTAGTCAATTGCAAGGGCTAGTACCTCACATTTCCATGCATTTAAGCACCATGTTTCTCACATTGTTTTAATCCTTTTTACAAGTGTTTCATGTCCAAGAGAGGGAAACACCATTTTCAACAATGGTAATGTGCCATGGAACATTTACGATATGATGAGAAATACCAAAGTAGAAAACATGCATAGTTCGTTGAAGATCCAACCGAGCTACTCTTTCTAATGCACAATTTTGTGTGGAGCCTTTATTTCCAAAATTAAATTCTCAAACCACAAATCCATCCCACATGAAGACACCTTCTCCAAAACCATACCTCATATGATTATGCATATGTGAATGAATGTTGTAGTGTCCCCAAGGCCGAGCCCCGTTACAGATCATGATATATGCAATGAATTGTAAATATGTTTTATAGGCTGGTGAGCCAAGTTTTGTATAAGCTAGTGGGCTTATGTGTTTGTTAGGTCAGGAAGCCTAAGTGTTTGAAGGCCAGGAGCCTGCTGTTGTACTTGTATGTATGCAGAATAATCAATAAAATATAAACACTGCCAGGTCCAGACCGACCACGATGAATGAGTGAAGGGGGACTGAGCATCCACAGAGTGGGCAAGGAACTAGGGGCTGGAAGGTGGGAAAGGGGCTGAGTGATGAGCCTAGGGGCTTAAACCTGGAAATAATATTTTATTATTGTTTCAAAA
>WSFP011430129.1:0-21747 GCA_009831015.1 Picea engelmannii | reverse complement strand
GAATCCCTTGGGTGGATAAATAGAAGAATATGGGAATGTAAAAAGGTTCAACTTTTTGGGTGCATTAAGCTATCAAGATATAGACTGGGCTTATGAAGTGTAATATTTGCAAAGTTTTCTACTCAGTGAATATAATTTCCGGTGAACAAACTATCTTTCTCAATCTTTCTTGTCTTTCTTCTTATTTGGATGCATGTTGAATGTTTTGCAAAGAAAATATTCTTTCTCTTTCAGATAATGTTCTTACAACCTATTGAGAAATGTATTCCAAGTATTGTTTTAGGTTTAATGCAATGTGTCAGATCTAAAATTTATAGCTGCAAGTGACAAATAGTATGTTTGTCAGTGTTTTGTATTCTACTTTTATATCTTTATCTGCTACACCATAATGCATGCCACTAGCTAAGGGAAACATTGTGGTGAATATTATGGAATAGTCCAACTATACCCCTTCCCTTGAACCTCATTTATCAGCTGAACATCAAAACAAATAAACCAAACTTATAAAAACTAATCATTCCCACAACCGAGGTAGCCTAGCTCTTCCCTTAGTAGTTCGGTGCAAACCTTAGGACCAACATCTTATGGCATCCTTGTCAGGGAATGGAGTAACGAAGCATTATTTCCATGGGATAACCACAATGATCTGATGTGATCTTTGATGGTGAACAAATATCAAGAACAAAACTGACTGCCATATTTCACCTGGTGACTCCACTGGGATGAAAATACACTAAAGAAACTCTATCCTCCAAGAAGGGTTTCAAGAGAGAAAACTCTGAGCATACTAAAGACTCAAAATCCATCTCTGATCTTAATGGTGACACAACAACTTATGATCCAAATAGACAACTAAGAAAATCCACACTTGCTCAGAGACATCCCTTACCATCAAAAGGTAGGTCTGCATCTAAAAAGGTTTCTCCTGTTGTCAACAAGAAGCAACCTGAGATTATAATTTTTGAAAATCCCCTTGTGATAAGCCCTCTGATATCTCCAGCTTCAACTTCTACCTCGTCATCTTCTCAAGAAACCACCCCAGCATCTCCTCCTAATCCTCAAAGCCTAGTTGTCCCAAACATGGTTGTAAACAAGATGGAAGCCATCATTATGACCATATATGCACCATTAGTGTTGCCTCAAAACCTAAATGCATTTCCAATAGGAGACTACATGAAATATATTCCTATGTACAATGGTGAAGGAAATTTCACTATTGAGGAACATATGGTAGCATTTTAAAACTTTGCAGACAATTTTAACATTGAACATGTAAATGTTTGAATTAGGTTGTTCATGCAAAGCTTGGATGGAGAGGTAAGGAAGTGGTTTCATGGTATCCCCCCAGACTTTATTACATGTATTGATGCATTGGATGAATCCTTTCTAAAACAACGAGGAGATAGGATGGATTACTTGTACTACATCATTGAGTTTGGGGATTTGAGAAGGAAGAATGGTGAGTCTGTGTCATACTTCACAAAGAGGTTTAATAATATGTACAAAAAGATCCCCGATGAGATCAAGCCAATTGAATTCTCAACCAAGATCGCATTTGCAAATGCATTTGATGCTGAATTTTCTCTTCTGTTAAGGGAGATAAGGTCCACCACTTTGTTATCTATGCAAGAGGAAACCATTGAGGTTGAGTCTAATATTCTAGCAATAGAAAAATTGAATACCAAATCTGACAGGGACCAAAAAAAACAACGAGAAGAGGTTCCTTCTTCTTCTTCTAACCCAACAAAATCTGACGAAAAACTTGATGAGATGACCAAAACATTAAAGGCTCTGACTTTAGAGATAGCTAAATTAAAATGGGAAGCCAAGCAACCAAACATGCCTTATCAGGATGTTGCAAATAAGAACCCTAATCAATTCAGAAGACCTGATAATGTCCCTCAAATCATCTAGAGGGAAAGAAGGAATTTTCAATATCAGAGGATTGTACCCTTTTTTAGAACAATGAGGTTCAAGAGATGGAGGAAAGTAATTACATTGGAGATGATTATGCAATCCTTTTTAATGAAGTTGAGCTCTATCCTAGTCACTTAACCCAGTTCGAGTATGAAATCTCTATAATGTCAAACATGTTTGATGATGATAGAAATGGAGATGAAGTTTTTCAAGGTCAACCTCAAAAGAAGTATGATCTAAGGCCTAGGCCAGGGGTCCCAAAACAAATGTGCCAACTCAGAATAAGAAATTAGATCTTCCACCCAAGCAAGGTCCAAACAAAGACACATGAAACAAAGTATATCAACAACAACAACCAACTAAACATGTTGTTCCAGAGGTGAAATAAGTGGACATAGCATGATTCGAGCAAAATCAAGATTCATGTACCTTTGACAAAGTTAATGAAAAATGAGCCTTTTAAGAGGTCTATCATGAAATTTTTGAAGCCACCTACTTCTGCTGTCTCATCTGATGTGATAAACCTGCAAGATGAAAATCCTGCTATCACGGTTGGTCAACATATTGAAGATGGGTCTGATGCTTCCCCACTTTTTTACATATCCTTGAATTTCCATGACAAAATTATGCACAATTGTCTTATGGACTTCGGGGCATCACACAATGTCATGCTTAAGGTTGTCATGGATGAGCTAGGGATAGAAATCACCAAGCCATACTAGGACCTTTACTCATTTGATTCTATACATGTTTGGGAGCAATTAAGGATCGAGTTGTTTCTCTATCTCAGTTGCCCATGAAAAGTGTTGTTATGGATATCATTGTAGTTGATATACCTCCCAAGTTTAGAATGCTTTTATCTAGGTCCTGGGCCAAGAAAGTGGGAGGATCTCTGCAGATGGATCTTACATATGCTACCATCCCTATTTTTGGAGGAGAACATAGAATATTGTACAGAGAAGTCATACAGGCTTACATTGTGAGTGATCATCAAAATCCAGTTAATCATCCTATCTATGATGTAGAATATGAAATCGGGTCATCTATTTTTCATATCAATGATGATGCTCGAGAATTATCAGTTAGAAAATGCAACAACCAGCAAGAGACCAGACAAGTAAATGAAATATTGAAGATTTATTTTGATGGTTCATCTTCAAAGGAGGGATCTGGTGTTGGCAGAGTCCTTATTTCCCCTTCAAAGGAAGTGGTTTCACTCTCATACAAGTTAGAATTTGAAACAACCAAAAACATAGTAGAGTATGAAGCCTTAGTACTGGGGTTGAGAGCTACAAAGGATATGGCCATTGGCAAATTGGCAGTCTATGGTGATTCTGAATTGGTTGTTAATCAGGTAAATGAATTTTATCAAACAAAACAACTAAGGTTGAGGCAGTACATGAATGAGGTATGGGACATAGTTGACAATTTCTTTCTGGATTTCAATATTTATTTTGTCCCTAGAGATACCAATCAAAGGGTAGACTCCTTAGCTCTTGATGCTAGTACTTTCAGGCCTCCCATTGGTCCAAATTTTAAATATGATGTGGAGGTTAGACACAAAACAACCATACCAGACAATGTCAAACACTGACAGGTTTTTAGTGACGATCAAGAGCTCAAGATATTTCTGAAAACCATTGAGGAATTTTCAAATATCTCTATTGACCAAGAAAATGAGAGCGATGAAACATAAAATCGACAGGCACCTCCTTTTCTGGATAATGTGGCTGGTCACAACATTGTGGAGCTGAAAACAAATCATATTCCAAAAGGCTTAGTCCCACTAGAGAGGGTTTTTGACAACAATGATGTCTCTATGAAAGCTGCAATTAAAATTCAGGGACATGAGGTTGTAGACTATATTATTGGGATAGCTACAGATCCCAAGATTGTCAAGATATCCAAGGAACTTCCAGATGAGCAGAGAGACAAGTATGTCATCCTTATGAAAAAAAATTCTGATATTTTTGCATGGTCTTATGAATACCTAAAAACCTTTGACATTGAAATCATTCAGCATAAAATCCATCTGAAAGTGGGCTCTAAGCCATTCATGTAGAAAATTAGACAGCTTAACCCTCTATTGATGTCTATTATTGAAAAGGAATTGAAAATGATGCTTGATGCCAAGATTATTATGCATTTGAGATATTCATATTGGGTGGCCAACTTGGTGTCAGTCAGGAAAAAGAGTGGTGAGATACAGTTATCTGTGGACTTCAGAAACCTGAACAAGTGGTATTTGAAAGACAACTATCCATTTCCCAAGATGGATCACATTTTGCAAAGGGAGGTAGGTGCTCACATAATTTCCATGTTGGATGGTTATTCCTGATACAATCAAATAGTCGTGTTCGAGGAAGACAAAGAAAAAACTGCTTTCACTACCCCATGGGGCACCTTCATGTATGGAAAAATTCCCTTTGGCTTGATGAATGCAGGGGCCACCTTTCAAAGGGACATGGAAATTTCATTTGTGGGTGAAAGGGACAAGTTCATGGTGATATACCTTGGTGACATCAATATCTTTTCAAAATCTGATGATGAACATTTGCAACACCCGAAGCAAATATTTCAAAATTGTAGAAGGTATGGAATCTCATTGAATCCCCAAAAATACCATTTTTCTATGTTGGAAGGAAAGATCCTAGGTCACATTATATCTATAGGAGGGATACAGATAGACCCAGAGATAGTAGATGTTATTTAAAAAATTGACATCCCCAAAAATAAGAAGGCCATACAATCTTTCATGGGAAAAATAAATTTCTTGAGGCGATTTGTACCAAATTTTGTTGAGATCATTACACCCATTATAAAAATACTAAGAAAGGATGCAGACATTAAGTGGACACATGAAGCAAGGTCATCCTTCCAAAGGATAAAACAACCCTAATTGAATCCCTTGTTCTAGTTAGTCCATATTATTCCAAAGAATTCCTAATTTTCTCTTTTGCCTCCGAGGAAACTATTGTTGTTGTACTGTTGCAAAAGAATGAAGAAGGGTATGAACAACCCATTTCCTTTTTCAAAAAAACACTCATGGATGCAGAATTGAAATATGAGATATTGGAAAAGCAGGATTATGCCTTAGTGAAGGCCTTGAAATCCTTTAGGGTTTATGTCTTGCAGTTTAAGATAACTGCTTATGTCCCTAGCAACAGTGTAAAGGATATCCTTGTCCAGCCATACGATGAGGGGAAGAGAGGCAAATGGATAGTCAAAATTGTGGAATATGATCTAAGCATAAATCCCACTAAACTTATTAAGGGATAGATCCTTGCAAAAATGTTGTCTGATTCAAATTGTAAAGCGCTTGAATTGCACCATATATTCAACCAATCAGATGATCCACTGACACAGGCTGAAAAAAAGACATTGCAGGTACTGGATAAATATTCTATTTCACCCTGGTATAAAGACATAATTTGGTTTTTACAACACCTATAATTCCCACTAGAATTGGATAAATCCAAAACCAGATCCCTTAAATTAAAGGCTATAAAATACTGCATTTTAAATCAGAATTTATATTGGAAAGACCTTGTTGGTATTTTGTTGAAGTGTGTGGATGAAGACGAGTCAAAACATGTTATAACTGATATGCATAAAGGACTTTGTGGAGGGCACCAACACTGGAAATCTACAACCCTCAAAGTTCTAAGGGCTAGATACTACTGGCCCACCATATATTCTGATGTGTTTTCCATGGTGAGAACATGTGAAGAGTGTAAAAAATTTGCCAGAAAGCAAAAATTGCTCTCACTTCCCATGAAGCTGATTATTGTAAATGGCCCATTTCAATAATGGGGCCTAGATTTCATTGGGGAGATAAACCCAACCTCCACTGGACAACAAAAGTGGATCATTACTGCCACCGATTACTTTACAAAGTGGATTGAAGCTATTCCTACCATGAATGCCACAAACAAAGTTATCATGAAATTTATGGAAACAAACATATTTTCCAGGTTTGGATGCCCCAGTAAACTAGTAACAAACAACACTAAGGCATTCAAGTCCAAGGCCATGATTGATTTCTATGAGAATTACAACATTATCCTAACACATTCTACACCATATTACCCATAGGGGAATGGGTTGGCAGAGTCATCAAATAAAATCCTCATCGAGATTATTAAAAAATTGTTGGTTGAGATTAAAAAATCATGGGATTCCAAACCAAAGTATGTCTTATGGGCTGAGAGGATCAACACAAAAAATTCACTGGGTGCCTCTCCATTTCAGCTAGCCTATGGGGTGGATGTTATTTTCCCAACCCAACTTGGTCTACTGGTGTTGAAATTTTTGTAGGAAGAAGTGGAGGAGAATAACGACATTCAGAGGAAGATTTTTCAGATGATTGAAGTCTAGCAATGATTGAAGTGGAGGAGAATAAGGCTTACCAGAGCAAGGTCAAGGCAACCTTTGACAAGAAAACCAAAAAAGATAATTTTCAAGCAGGTGACCTGGTTCTGAGATGGGATGCCATGAGGGAGGGAAAGACAAAACATGGTAAGTTTGATAACCTCTGGTTTGGACCCTTTAAATTAGCCAAGGTTCTGAATAACAATACCTATGTATTGAAAAATATGGATGACACTTTAGTCTTTGGAAGCCCAGTCAATGGGTGCTTCCTGAAGAATTATTTTACTTGATGAACCAAAGGTGGTTCAGTTTGTACATAGTTGCTTTAGTTTTCAGTATGATTTGGTAGTTTAGTGTGAATAAAAGACTCCATAGCCAAATACAGGTACTGGGGTATAGTCGCAGATTTGGTTTTCAATTGAAATAAGACATATGTTAGGGATGGTAAAGGTAATAAAGTGGTTGATGGCAGGGTGGAAAAAATAAAGAAATAAGGCACATAGGTATGCTATTCTTAGCACCCCACAGGGAAGTGCTACCCCCAGTTAATGGAGCCGATGTTATATCCTAGGCCTGCACCTCTTCCTTTTACTCATCAAACCATCCTATTCATCTATCAACCTAGCTCTTAGTTAGTTTTTATTTTTCATTGTGTGTTAGGTCATTTTGTTTTATGTCATCCCTTCTTTTCTTAATGATTAGTTGTTTTTATTTTTATAAGGTTGATCCGAACAATGATTTGAGTTTGGATAAGTCCCATCACCATGTTTTATATCATTGATGGATCACAAGAGAAATAACCTACACCTACATGTGTAAAAGTGATGATTGCAAGAATATCAACATTTTTCCAATCAACAAATAGGCTCTGTTTTTATGAGTTTTCATGACTTAAACATATTTTAAAGTTTGAATAAAGTGCATCGACACCCAAATCGTGCTCATTTGTGCCTACTACCCTCAAAATTATGTGCATTGGTTCCTTGTGCAGTTTTCATTGCAGGTTTTGAGTGAGACCTATGTGGCACATAGTCTTGGCCACCACCAGCAGCAATGGGAAGATAGGGCACAATGATACCACCACGGGTGCATTGACAGCTTAATAAGGCACAACCAACAGGGTTTGAATTGTTCAAATCCATGCCAGATATCGGGGTAGAATATATTCATCAAGGGAGAGTGGTACCATTTCATTTGTGCCTTCAATGGGAACCATACAAAAATCGCTCTAATATTTGCACATAACTTTGATGGATTCTAGACACAAATAAGGGATATAACCATCCACATAACAAATAATTTTATAGCATGATAATGTGATCTCCCTATCAATGGCGAGGTGTGGTTCAACAAAAGGGAAGTTATCAATTGATATGTGCAACCAGTTCCTAGTAGAAAAGCATCAGAGCCCAGACTGGAGCCAGGGCATCCTGATCGAATGGCCAAGAGAGGAATGGAGAGGCATCCTGTCGACAATTCATAGGTACACCACCAGAGAGGGTAGATTTTAGATTATCCATTTCTATAATCTCATACTTCTCATGCATCTAAATGGTTATAAGGAGATGAATATCCCATTCTACCTTCTCAAAAGTCTAACCAAGATGCCCAAATGAGTCCAAAACTATCCACAAACTACTCACAGAGGCCTCTACCATCAGGGATTTATAAAAATATTAGTTCTTTATCCTCTCAGTGAATTGGGAATGTCTTGGGAAGAACTTCTAGTATCTCTAGGGTTATAGGATGAAGAGCCAGGATAAGAAATTGAACAACAACCCTTAGAGCAGGAAATTAAAGTTCCCTAGGTAGCTAGGGTTTCCACAGATCCTAGAAGTTCATTAAAATCCACCAAACATTCCAAAGAACAAACCCTACTTGTAAAATAAGGGCCCAATCTATCAAGGGAAGATCCATCACTCTAGAAAAAGGATAAATACATCAGAGGCAATTGAGGTCATTCATAGTGAAATAGAGGGCCATTGAAGATGATAAAGTATATGTCACAAAGGGTAAAAAACAAGTTTTTCTAGTATTCCAACCATATCTTGAGAATATTGAGGTCGAACCTGTGCCCACTGGCATGCGAGTAGAAAAAACTCCTAAATTGAAATCAAGAAAACAATAGAATAATAAGCAGGTTAGTCCTAAAGAAGCCATAGTTGAACTTGTGCCATCTGATACACATATTGAAGAGCTTCCTGAGTCAAAACATGGCAGAAAGAAAAATGGGAAACAAGTCCCAGACATGCCAAGTAAACCAAATCGGAATTTAGGATCTGAGATAGGCATTCAAATCCCTTGGTGGATAAATAGAAGAAGACGGGAATGTAAAAAGGTTCATCTGTTTGGGTGCATCAAGCTATTAAGATATAGATTGGGCTTACGAAGTGTAATATCTGCAAATTTTTCTACTCAATGAATATAATTTCTGGTGAACAAAATTTCTTTCTCAATCTTGTTTGTATTTCTTCTTATTTGGATGCATGTTGAATGTTTTGCAAATAAAATATTATTTCTCTTTCAACTAATGTGCTTACAACCTGTTGAGAAATGTATTCCAAGTATTATTTTAGGTTTAATGCAATGTGTTAGATCTAAAATTTATAGCTGCAAGTGACAAATTGTATGCTTGACAATGTTTTCTATTCTACTTTTATATCTTTATCTGTTACACCAGAATGCATGCCACTGGCTAAGGGAACCATTGTGGTGAATATTGTGGAATAGTTCAACTAGACCCCTGACCTTGAACCTCATCTATTAGCTGACCATCAAAACAAATAAACCAAACTTATAAAAAACAATCATTCCCACAACTGAGGTGGCCTAGCTCTTCCCTTAGCAGTCGGGTGCAGATCTTAGGACTAACAAGACCCTAGATTTATAATCTAGAATAGACCCACACAATATCTATTTATTTCATCGGGTCCTCTTGTTAGAAATACCTTGACACAACACTCTCTGCTGGAATTTTCCTTTGATCATCAACAATACCATGTTACTTAAAACTCAACCTCTTTTTCCATTACCAAGCTATTGCATTTTGAAATGTGCCTCTATACCTCTACGTAGGTTCTATCATGAGTATCATCACTCTTTCTAAACCAATACTCACCTTTGGCATTGTTGGGCCCAAGATATGATCAATTTTGTGACAGTTATTAGACACTTTTTGCTTAATGTACTTTTGTGTTTTTTATGTTTTCAGAAGCTCTTTGAAGAATTTTATGCCAAAACGGTATGATCTACACCAGGTATGTATGATTCATGTTTAATGATTCTATTGAGTATAATTCATCATGTTTTTACGCTTCCAAGGATCCGATTCGTGTTTTTTGGTGTTACAGGGTGAAAATGCATTACGTTTCTACTTTCAGCACTCAGTTCGACACTCATCCCAACACTTTTCCAGTACCCGATCCGACACTGTGTCCAACACCGCGTTTTGCACAAAAATGGAGGGCGACTTGGCGGTTATGGTATTGGCGGCCAGTGATGGGTGAATTGGGAACGTGGGTTTTGTTCATGCTTACCCCCTCTAGCTACTAAGCTCCCAACAACTTAGTTTTAGTTGTTCAATAGGGAGATTATTGGTTTGCTCTGTTTTAGCAGTTAGGGCATCATTTAATGCAAATTGCTGAATTAGAAGTGGTTCGACCCTCCTGTGGTCGACCAGTTGGTCTGTAAACATTATAAATACCACTGAGGTGGTCAAACATAAGTTAAGTAGCAAATACATCAGTGTGATAGGTAGAAATATGTTTTTACTCTGTTTTTCCATTTTACATTGCCATATTATACAAGAACTGCGTTTTTGAGTTTTCATGGTGATTTCGAATTGTTGAGCGCGTGGTGTGCTTTTAGAAAGTGACCACGACTTTCTGGGGGGGGCACTAGTAGTTTGGTAACTGTCTTTGTGTTTGTTTATGCATTTCATAGTTTAATTGTTCTCTTTATTTTCTTGTACATGCATTTTTATTATGTAAACTAGTTTGTTGTTGCAATTTAATTGTTTTGATTCTCTTTTGCAGGTTAGTATGATTAATTGCATTAGCATGCATTAATATTGTAGTTAGGAACAAATCTGCAGACCCCTAGACTAACCCCATGTGTAATTAGATATTATATTATGTCTTTATTTATGATTTTAGAATCAAGTTTAAAACAGAGTTTTAATTAGAATAGAACAGAGTTTTAATTTGGGTTTTCTTTGACAGGGATTTGATGGATGGATAGAGTTAATTTCAGTTTTTAATTATAGCTTGCTTATCTCATTTTTATATAGATCTTGTTTAATTAATTGTTGATGAATGTAGTTGTTAGTTTACTTTTTAATGTCATGTTTTAAATTTATGTTATTAAGTATTTCTTTATTGCAGTTTGAATTGTTAGAATAGATATAACATAGTTTCATTTTACGTAATTTCTTTCCTAGAGTTAGATTGCAATTATAATTCTTAGTTAATAGTTGAGTTTAAGTATGAATTTTTCTTATGTAGTATAGAAGTATAATGATGATCTCGTTATGTTGTTGATGGTTAATATATGAATATGCAGGGTATTTAACATTGTCTTTGTCATGGCTAAATTCTCATTGGATTGTTTAATCCATACCTTTCACTTTGACATTGAGATTAGTGTTGAGCTTATACCGCTGGAATTGTCCTTTGTTGTCAAGTGCCATCGAGATATTATCAGACACCGAAGACATTCACACAACCACAAGCATCATATTTGAATTGTCATAGGTTAAAAGATAGTTTTCCTTCTTTCGTAGGTTAAAGATAGTTTCTTACTTTCGTAGGTTAAAGATAGTTTCTTGTTTTTGTAGATTAGAAGAGATAGTTTCTTGCTTTCATAGTTTTAAAAGATAGTTTTATTGTTGTTGTAGGATAGATAGTCTTTTTCTTTGATAGGTTAGAGAACAGTTTGCTTATCATAGACTAAAGGTTAGTTGCTAGTCTTTCTTGCTTTCAATAAAATAGATTTCCTTCCATGAATTAGAAATAGTTTTGAATTAAGCATTTAGTCCACTTGCCTCTTAGGCTAGATAGTTGTTCAATGAGAAGTTTTAATTTGATTGCTTGCAGTGGTTAGTTGCTTTTTCTTACTTTTCTATTTGCTTTAGTAGGTTAGTTAGTTGTCTTTGCTTACTTGTCTATTACTTTAGTAGGTTAGATAGTTGTCTTTGCTTACTTGTTTACTTGCTTTAGTAGGTTAGTTAGGTGTCTTTGCTCGCTTGTTTATTTATTTGCTTTCACAGGGTAGTTGCTCATTGAATGTAGGTTGGCAAGTTAAAATAGTTTGCTTTTGTCATTTGCTTATTATGCTTAAATAGTTTTCTTTTGCTTATTGTTATGAACTAGTTTGCTTCAAGTAGGGTTTTTACTTGCTTTCTTAGAACTATTCATCGATCCTTGGCCCAAAAGTACTTATGTTACCTAGTTTCAAGTTGCTTAGTAGGGTTTTCTCATTAGATAGCTTTTCTTGAGTAGATTAGCCTTAGATAGCTACCTTCCTTAGTTATACTATACTCCTACCAGCCCTTCTACCTTTGGTATATATTTTGCTACAACTCTAAGTTTACTTACCCCAGGTTGACAATTTAATTGAGGGTTTTTACTGTGTTTTTAGTGCATATAGAACACCCATCAAGCATGTACCTCTAATATCTGGAATGTTTTTTCCAAAATTAATATTATTTGGAAAGATTTCATATTGAGTGATTGCATGGTTCATATAGTCCAATTTCCCTTTTTCCCGCAGCTCTATGAAATTACTAGATCCTTCCTCAAATAACCAAATCCTCCCATCACGTTGTACTCTAGATTACCTTTCCAATGGATATACTCATTCCTTATTTTGATTTTTGAGTTGGAAGTTATGGCTTCCTGAAATCAATTATTTCACCCTTTTTGCACCTGCTCACTAGTACCAAAATATCAAAGGCTAACTTCTACCTCTTGTAGAAGAAAATATGGCAAGAACCGGGACATTTTTTTATATTAGACACTGATAGTATTCCTGATTGCGAGCACAAAAAAACTCTCAAATTTGGGATCTGATACTTCATATAAATTTTGCATCAATCTAGATTTGGCAATTTTGTCATTTTGCTTTTCCTCCAAACTTAGAATTTTTAGCGAAAAATCACTCTCCCAAATGGAGAAAAACTGGAAAAAAACCCCTCAAGAAAAATTTGTCTAGATTGATGAGTACACAAAATGTTGACTAAACAAAATTTTTTGAATTAATGATCTGGGGTCCCTTTTCCTCAAAAGATTTCGAAAATCCCTAAAATGCGCTGAAGAATAGTGGATTTTTCTCTGTTTCGACATCTCCACTCCAACTCCTTTTTAATTTTTCCAAGATCCCAAATGGGTATCTTCATGCCTAATTATTGATTTATCTAAATAATTTTCATCTTAATCCGGGCCTCGATCATTGAGCACAACCCAGATCTTCAAAAACCATTCATTTGCATTTTTTGGAAAATTGAATTAGAACTAGCCAGTGGCCCTCACTGACACTCTTGTAACCCTTGTCACTACAAACATAACCTTTAAATTTCATTGAAAATTGAGTTAAAATGCTTCTTTGATGGCCAAAACAAGTTTTTGGCTCTAGACTTTTTGTTGTTGTAAAATTGTCTATTTTTCCTTCTCTTTCCTCCTCTTCTTCTCTTCTTTCTCTCTTTTCTTCCTTTGTTCTCTTTCTCTCTTTTCTTCCTTTCTTCTCTTTCTCTCTTATCGATGATCAAGATCTTTCTCACTCACCGATACATGCTCTTTATCAATGCTCATAGATCTTTCCCTCTCACCAATATAGGGCCTTTATCAACACTCTCAGATATTTCCTTTTTGTCGATATGGGCCCTTTATTGATGCTCCAAGATATTTTCCTTTCATCAATATAGTCCCTTTATTGATGCTTGAAATCTTTCCCTTTCACCATTATTTCGACGCTAGATGTTCTTTTCTCACTGACGTATCAATGCCATATCTTTTTTCCTTGCCGATGTTTTAGTGTAGGATATGCTTCCTTTGATGATATGTCGATACAATATTTTTTTCCTTCGTCGATAAAATATCTTTCCTTATTGATGATAAAATATCTTTCCTTCTCACCAATAAATATCTTTCCTTCATTCTGATAAAAATATTTCTTTCTCACCGTGGGTTGAGTGGTAGCGATTGTGAATTGATGCATGGCTCTGCAACGCTACTAACCTCTGCACACATGCATTGATGGCTCCCTCTTTGGGAGGGGATCCACCCCCATATTCCCCGTCCCTTGACACGTAGTCCTTCTAGACCCTAGTTTCGTCCTATGCCAAAGCGCCCAAGATTCCGCCCTCTCGTTTTGTCAAAAAGGCGGTCTAAATACCCAAGGTCACAGTATACACACCCTCAGCGCGACCCTTGGCTCTTAGGCTCACAGATCGTGGTCTAATCGGCCAATTCACAGGACTATGGCCCTCTCCAAAATCCATACACATCTAGTTGGAAGCAAACTGGCGCAAGCTTATCAAAGGGCAACTATCGGCAACCTTTTGCGATAAGGGATTCTTTGCCTTTTTATTTGAAAAGAAAGAAGATAGAGATCTGATTTGTCATAGTAGCCCCTATTTCATGGGGGCCAGAGGAATGTACCTAAATAAATGGATCCCAGATTTAAGGCCAAAAAATTATATCCCCTCTGCAGTTCCAGTTTGGGTCAGGCTGCCCTTTCTTCCCCTGCATTACTGGAATGATGAAACAATACGAAACATAGGAAACACCCTTGGCAAGTTCATCGACCATGCCAAGCCAAAGGAAGGCCTTCAGGCTTGTGTTAGAATTTTTGTTGAAGTAGATCTGGAAAAGGGTCTTCCAGAAGAAATACAATTAAATCTGGACAGTTGGTCCTACATCCAACAAGTGGACTACGAACAAATCCCCTTCAAATGTAAAATCTGCCATGAATATGGCCACTTCGCTAAATCCTGCCCGCAAGACAAAGATACCCAAGATCAATATCCCAAGCAAGATCAGTGGCAACAACCCAAAAGGAATAAACCAAATGGGGAAAATCAACAGACTCTGCACCAAAATCAAATGGAAAAGATTCCTGATCCAAAAGAAAAGAATCTCGGATCTCCCCAAAAAGGAGAATCGATCCATAACCACCATATTGTCCTCAACAAAGATGATACTCCACCTGACACCATGGAACCCCAGGAAACTAGTGGGAAAGGACCAGAAGCAAAAGAAAGAGGAAACAACGCGGCCTCGAAGAAGAATAAATAAGTGTTGGAATTAAGCGAAGACCCTGCACAATCTCCACACATCCAAAATCTGGAAAACCCAGAACTATCAGAAGAAGAGGGTCGAGACTCCTCAGACAACGAATCTGAAGTGGAATTAACCCAAACCATCAACAACAAGAAACCTAGAAGGAAATCATACCAGAACAAAAGGGAATCAACAACGGATAGGGAAAAGGAACTAGGGATTCAAAAAACTATTGAGGAATCCTTAAAGAAAGATGGGAAAGCCGACAAGAATAAAGCAACCCAGCACAAGGGAACAAGCTCACAGTCCTCAAGATGAAAATGATGAAAATGATGATAAATGATGAAAATCGTCTCCTAGAATTGTAGGGGATTAGGTAGTAGCCACAAGAAAGAAGAACTTAAAAAATTGTTACAGGTAGAAAAACCTTCAATCCTCATGCTCTAGGAGACGAAACTAGGGGAACTATAAACCCTCAATGACCTTCAAAAAGTCTGGAACAATTGTGATGGATGTGAAGTGAGCTCCAGAGGGGCCTCGGGTGGAATCAAAATTCTTTTGAAAAGGGAAAATTTTGATTTGCAAGCGCAAACACAAACCCAATTCTAGATTTGAGTGAATCTTCTCAATAAAACTTTAGGTATGCTCTTCTCCATCATTAACATTTATATCCCAAATAATTATAGTGAAAAAAATTGAATGTTGGGAATCTCTGATAGATCTAGCCAAAGAAAATCCCCCCCATAACCTTATTATTGCAGGAGACTTCAACAAAACCAGAGCTGCAATGGAAAAAAGAGGAGGATCGGTGGTCAGAGATCAATTCCGAGAAAGACTAGAGGACCTCATCTCGGACCTAGATCTATATGACGTCCCCTCTAGTAAAGGGATCTTTACATGGAACAATAGAAGAGTAGGGCCCGATCATATTGCAGCCAAAATGTATAGATTCCTGATCAATAGTGATTTGTTGGCTCTCCCTGATAAGCCATGCTCAATGAATCTTCCCTGGGCTGGATCAGACCATCGTCCCATAAGACTGACCTTTGAAAAGCATCAGAACGGGGGCCCAATTCCCTTCAAGCTAAATCCCCTCTGGATGGATAGACCAGAGCTCCTTCAATCCATTGCTCAGACCTAGAATTAGTGGATCACCGACTCTCCAAACTACATATGGGAGAAGAAACTCAAATAAGTTAAAGAAATGCTAAAGAGTTGGGCTAATAATAATCTACACAACAAAGCACAAGTCAAAAAGTCCCAACTGGAGACCCCCCAAGATGAAATGGAAAGTGCAGAGATTCATCAGAGTCTCCTCACCCAAGAAAAATCCCTCCACAAAGATTATATTCGGGCCCTAGAGGAAGAAGAAATGACTTGGCGACTTAAATTCAGGAGCATTTGGTTGAAGGCAGGTGACCAAAACACCACCTTCTTCCACAACCAAGCCAAAGTCATAAACTGGGCCAACCAAATCTCCAAGCTTAAAACTCAGGAAGGGGAAACCCTTCAGGAATTTGACCAAATTAAACAACACACATCCTCCCACTTCCGCTCCCTCTATACTACCTCTGGAAAAGACAAGGATATACTCGCTGATCTCTTTCTCTAGCATATCCCCTCTAAGCTAACTGAGGTAGATAACTATATCCTAGACCGACCCATAGAGGAAGCAAAAATTCTCAGATCCATGAACTAATTCCACGAGGACAAATCCCTAGGCCCGGATGACTTCACTCTTCATTTCTACAAAAAATGTTGGCCCATCAGTCAAAAATATTTCACCAGAATGCTCTGCTTCGCCCACAAAGCCAAAAAACTGTGTGGAGAAACGAATTCCTCCTTCCTGGATCTTATCCCAAAAGAACATGAAGCCTCCTCCCTCAATTTTTTCAGGCCCATATCGCTATGGAACGTCTCCTACAAAATCCTAGCCAAAATTATAGCAAACAGGCTCAACCCCCTCCTCAACTCGTTAATCCTTCCAAAACAGGGAGGTTTTTTCGTAGGGCGCCAGATTTGGGATAACTATATCCTAGTCCAAGAAGAAATTCATGCCAATAACACTCAGGGTGAGCCTGGAATGGATTTAAAACTTGACATGGACAACACTTTTGACAGAGTGGAGCACAATTTTCTCTTCAAAGTTATGCGTAAGTTTGGTTTTAGCCACAATTGCATGGATTGGATCAACTCTTGCATTGAATCTCCCTGGATTGAACCCCTTATAAATGGAAGACCAGGTCCCTTCTTCAAGGTGTCCAAAGGCTTAAGGCAGGGCTGCCCTCTCTCCCCCATTCTCTATGTGATCATGGAAAAATCGCTAAACATAAGTCTCGAATGGGAAAGTGCCTCTGGTAACATTCCTGGTATAAAAATTGCCCAAGGAGTGAAAAGACTAAACCACTGTCGGTTTGCAGTTGACACAATATTATTGAGTGGTGCCTCAAAAATTATGGACAGAAGAATTCCCCGAGTCCTGGACACCTTCCTCATTGTCTTGGGAGGCTCCCTAAATAAAGAAAAATCTCAGATCTATAACTAGAATGTCTTGGAAAGTACCAGGGTCGGAATAACTCAAATAATGGGCTTTTCTATCACCCAAGATTGGAAATCCTTTAAATATTTAGGCCTCCCCCTCTGCCTCAAAGCGTTTCCTAGAGAATTCTGGCACCTCCTCCTTCAAAAATTCAGGGAAAAAATGGAAAGTTGGGGAGCAAGATGGCTAAACCCAACTGGAAGGTTGGTCTTGATAGAGTCTATCCTCTCGGCTCTTCCCATGTTTCAATTCTCCACCCTTCTCACCCCAAAGGGAATTCTCCAAGAAATGAGCCAACTTATTCGCAAATTTTTATGGCAAGGAGGGGCCTCAAATCACAAAAAATTCCACCTAGTAAAGTGGGAAAAAATCACCCAGTCGAAATCCAGGGGAGGAATGGGAATTCGAGACCTTGAAATCACCAACTCTGCAATGGGAGCCAAACTCCTGTGGAGGATAATCTCAAGGGACAATGATTGGTGGAAGCAAGTGATCATAAGCAAATATAGACTAGGAAAAAGAAAAAGAAGCATGGATAATCCACACCTTCACCAAACAGGATCCCAAATTTGGAAACTAATAAAGGGATTTGCTCCCTTCTTTAGAGAACACCTTTATTGGATTCTGGGAAATGGAAAATCAATAAAAATCTGGCAAGATCGGATCTTCGGGGTGACCTTCAAACCCAGCGATGAAAACCTCACGGATCTAAAATGTTGGATGATAGGACTGAGTAAGTATACTTTGTATGGAATCTCAGCCTGGAATGATAATGGTAGTTGGAGAGATTGGAACCTAGGGGATGTCCCCCAACATCTAACAGAACAGGCTCAATGCCTGATCAGGCTTCTAAAAGGGGTAGCGCCGATCCAAAAAACATGGCCAGACAACAGGGGATGGGGGAGCCAGGGATACTCAGTCACAGAAGGTTACAACCAGCTCCTTGATAACACAGGTGGTCACCAATCCTCAGAAAAATGGAAAAATATCTGGAACAGGGAATCCCTACTAAAAATCAACTTCTTCACCTGAACTTTAGCCCATGGAAAGATCTTAACATGGGATAACCTCACGAAGAGAGGCTTCCATGGTCCCTTCATCTTCCCGCTTTGCAACAACAACTAGGAAGATATCAACCATCTGTTATGGGATTGTTCCTTTGAAAAAAGTTGTTGGACCCTAGCCTTCGAGGACCTAGCCAGATTTATACGTTGACCTTCTTCCCCCCACCCCAGCCTGGGGAACTGGGACAAGTATTACCAAGGCTCCTTCAAGGACAAGCTGGTGTTGAAATGTGTGTGGCGGGCGCTAGAAAAATTTCTATGCTGGCAGATCTGGAAAACTAGAAATAAGAAAATCTTCCAAGGTAAGAGAAGTTCTCCACAATCAGTTGCTGCCAAGGCAAAGATACTTCTCTCTAAATCCATAATCTCTCGACCTCTGAAAATCAAAGATATAACAAAGTGGACCGTTCGGGAAAAGGATTGGATGGCAAGTTTCAATCTCAGGACTTTTAAGAATTTTCAAGCAGCCCCAAGATCAAGCTGGCAGCTTCACCACGAACCCAACATAGAACTCTGGATCCAGAAGCAAAAAACCCATACTCTCTGTTTTTATGGAGCTTCTAAAGGAAACCCATGGGAGACAGGTGCGAGGGGGATTATTTATGATCACGGGGGCAAAACAATGTCTCATTATCATTGGAATCTAGGGATGGATACCAAAAACAAAGCCGAGGCTTATGCTCTATTAAAGGGAGTTCAACTGACCCATTCCAAGGGAATACGAAAGCTTGTTGTCCTTGGAGACTCTCTTACCATAATAAGACTGATGGTCAAGGAACAAACCCCAAATATCCTATCTTAAAGCAAATCTTGGACAAAACCAAGTTGGCCTCCAAAGAAATCAATCTCACCTTCTTTCACATCCTTCGAGGCAACAATAGCGAAGCAGACAAGATGGCCAATGCAGCTATAGGGAAAAATCCCGACACTCTCAATATCGACGGAGTTTCAACCCCAACCACTCTTTATTAATGCACCACCAAGAGTGCTCAAAGGCCAGTCAAAGGAGCCCCTTTCCATGGGTTTTAAACATACTTCACGACCACATGGTTAGGAACAACAACAACCTCACCCAATTGTGGTGAAAAGGGAGCTTCCTCACCCTTATCAGTTGGGGCCCACCGGTTACTTGTAATGAAAGTCACGACAGTGATGGGTGGATGCTTTCAGTCATCCACGTGACAACCTATCGATGAACCTTATGGCATGTGCCATATGAGGATCCTCTCCCCCAAACGCATAAGATGGCCTTACCTCCAAGTAGTGTGAAATCCCTCTCTCTCATGGGAAATCTAGTCTACCTGGCTTGTTTGTATGGATATGATGTTCGTGACTCTCACCTCCCACGTCGATTCATCTCCCCTAATGTCAGTAGCACTTCCATGGCGTCGGTCGATACTTAGCACAAGACTCTTCCCACAAACCTGCAGGATCGCTCGTCATTTCCTCCCTCAAAAAACATGCACTCGTCCTCTCTCTGCACTTGGCACTCGTGGGAAATCCCATCCGCTCATTTGCCTCTCCAGATCCTCTTGGTTCTTATATCAGCCTTCTTTCCACCTTACATTCATTCCAAATTTCTTCAGTGAGTCTTTTGAGTCGCTTGGTGCTCTGAATTGCTTAATTGTAGAGCCTGGTGTTGCTTACTTGCCATACCCCTACCCTCCCTTTTGCATCATGCTGTGCAGCCTCTCAGTCATCCCCCCTCGCATCCTCTTCTCCACCTGGGACTTATGCAGAATCGACAAGAGACGGCCAAGTCCGACCTCTCCTCTGGTGATAGTGAAATGAAACAGGACAATGATGTGCATGAAGACTTGGACACCTGGCTAGAAGACAATTGGGAGCTCGAATGCGGAGGTTGCAGCAACCTTCGAGAGCAATTGGGAGCATCGAGTGCCAACAGGGCGTTTGATATGGAAACACTATCTCAACACCGTCTCCAGATCAATAAGCTACAAGATGAAAGTGAAGCACACAAAAGTGAAATTGTTGCCAATCATATGCAAATTGACACTCTACAACACAATTTGGACCATCTAGATGACATGCAGCCACCAACAATAAATACGGAAGCTCAACAAGGATACTCAAGGAATGTCTAGTCCAATTCAATCAACCAGGTGCCATATTTGAATGAGCCTCTCCCGGACTTCAGGAGGAGCGACCAACATCCCAAGGTGGAGAAGAACGTCTAAGCTAGTCACCCCTTACTCTCAAACAAATATATGTATTGTCATTTTATGTACTTAAGCGGCTCCTTCTGCAGAGTATATGTAGCAAATTCTCCACACAATCCTTTTTGTAAGCAAAGGGGATATACGACCATCCCCGTTTCTGTAACCATTCTCACAGAGAATAACTTCGACATAGTCCTCCATGACTGTTCTTTTTTGTAACTTCTTCCACACCAATCAATATATCCTCACCAGTTTCTGTTATATATATATATATATATATATATATATATATATATATATATATATATATATATATATTTCTCACCAATAAAAGATCTTTCCTCTTCACCGATAAAAGATCTTTCTTTCTTGTTGACATTTCAATGATTTATCTCCTTTTCTTGTCGATGTTTCAAAGAGTTATCTTCATTCCTCGATGACATTTCAGTGAGTTATCTTCTTTCCTCATTGATGCTCCTAAATATATTCCTTTGTTGACGTATCGACAAATAATCTTCTTTCCTGGTCGATAGAAACTGTATCGATGACTAAGGAACATCTTGACACTTAATCATTTTTCGTGTTTTTGAGCTCATGATTGTTGTGAAAAATGCCCAAATTGACTCCTTTGAATGGATTCAACCCTTCGACAGCCATAAGGTCCTCTGCAATAGGAAACACAACAAATTCAACTGCTAAGAACAAATGATAGGGGATTCCAACCCCACATTTTTCTATCCGGTGAACTTAAATTTCACCCCCAACACCCATTTGACTCCCAAAAATTTGGTGATTTTTTCCTCCCTAACAAAAATCCACTTTCTAACTTCATATACTCGACATACCCATGCCAATTTTCGACTCAAATACACCCAAAAATTGGGGATTCTAGCCAATTCCCCATAATTTATTCCCCAATTAAAACACAACATCAACTTTATATGTGTTGTAGCAAACTTTGTTGGCTTGGTATTGAAATATTTTTCTTTGATACCACTTGTATAACACCCAAAACTAGAAAAACAATATTTTTTCTCATATACAAATAAATTGAACAACAACATGCTAAATTTACTCATGCAAATAACAACATATTAAAATCACATGAATGCAATTGTTCAATCACACAACAATGAAAAACATTCAAATTATCATTTACACAACAAAATAACATAATATAAATAACATAAAACTTATCTTTAATTAGCTAAACCAACTGGTTGTGTATAGGGGACGTTCCTCCCATCCACGGACACTGTTGTTCCATTCTCTCAACAACATGTTGTTGGAGCATAACCCTAACTTACATTAGTTTATACCTAGCTTAGACTCCTAGATCTTGGTTAATACATTCATTTACACTTTATTTCACCTAATTTGGCCACATAGAGAAGAAGGGC